>JAFEMH010000952.1:327500-573176 GCA_022495995.1 Adenophora triphylla var. japonica
TCCTCGTCATTCCAGGCCATTGAATGGAAGAACACCATATGTACATGAAGATAATCACCAACAACATGAGGAGCAAAGCCGAGTAAATGGACGCAGAGAAAAAGAGAGGACCCATCACAGTTCCCACTATAGCTCGGGGATTGACGCAAGGGATCTTCTCCTCTTAAAAAAGAGAATGGATGAAATGGAAATGGGAAGGAAGGGGGCCGAGGAGGATTATGCTAGAGCCACCCGTCTTTTCTCCCAGCGGATTAATGATCTACCTCCCAATCCAGCTCTAAAGATCCCCAGCTTTGAAAATAACGGGGGAGCCACGGATGCACGAGATCATGTGCAGAGTTTTGAATCCACCATGGACCTCCTTACAAAGGCAGATGACATTCTCTGCAAGGCTCGAGTACCTTTTCCGGAATAGACCTGTCCTGGTTCCGTGAGCAAAAGAAGGGAAGCATAGATAGCTGGATAATTATGAGGAGGAGGTTCCTGGATCACTTTGCAACAGAGGGGAAGAGAAAAAAGAGATTGACAGATCAGGCCAACATTGAGCAAGGCAAAAATGAAATCACTGAGTTAATACAACTTGTTCAGGACGATGGCTGACCATGTAGAGGAAAGCCTAACTGACCGGGAAGTAATTGTCTGCTTCAACTCGGAACTGAGATCTGGACAATTGATCTATGATCTCTCTGTCAGGGAATCTAAAACAAAATCTGATCTATACAACGTGGCCTACGCCATAGCCATAGCCGAGGATAAAAGCAAGAAGAGATCTGAAAAATTGGAAACGGATGCGACTGGCATCAATCAGACTTCCAATAGTAGTAATTACAAGGGAAAGAATTGGACTCAGGATACAGAAAAAGCCGAGGTATTCACCCCACTTACTAAACCTATCAAGGAGATCATGCAGTTGGTAAACCTACCAGATCCCCGACTGCTAAGTGATAGGACAAAACACGTCCGGGACAATTCTAAATATTGTGCCTTCCACAAGGACCATGGGCATGATACGGAGAATTGCATCTCCCTTAAAAGAATGATCCAAATATGGGTTGATGAAGGGAAACTTGACCGTTATGTTATGCGAAAAGATAACAAACGCTGAAGAGATGACGATGATAGAGAGGAAAGGGAGAACAGGCCTAGAGCGAAAATCCACTTTATAAGGGAGGGGACAATCTCCAAAAAAAACTAAAAGACCAAATACACTAGCTCAGCCAAGTCTACCATATCCCCGCCTGGGTACATGAAGAAAAAGAAGTCATCAGCTTCTCCCCAAATGAGCTAGCAGAGAGTCGAGCAGTCCGCGAACAACTCTTAGTGATTAAAGGAAGAATTGATAATTGTGAATTAGAGAGACTCATCATTGACTCTTGGGTCCCCAGGGACATTCTATATTACTCTACATTCCAGAAGATGAATCTGAAGGATAGCATGCTTGAGCCATAAGCTGGTAGACTAGAAGGCTTCACCAATCACGAGGTCAATGCTATGGGAATCGTTGACTTACTACTTGAAGTTGGTGAACACCCCTTCCGAGCTGAGGCCACAGTAACATTCGTAGTCATGGACTTATCAAGTGACTACCATGCCATCCTAGGAATTCCAAGTCAAGGCAAACTTGGGATGGTCGCCTCCCCCACCAGCGGGTTAAGTTCCCAACTCCGACAGGAATTGGATGTGTGAGAGTGACCCCCAAGAGCTTATTGAACATGTGATGAAGACAAGAACAAAAGTTAGAAAAATGGGGTTAACACGCCAGAAGAAAACCTGAAATTTTCTAAGTTAGTAAAGATTACCAGCACCGGTTCTAAGCTTCACCTGATTTTCAAAGTCGAGGATGAGGAGCACATGATGCTAGACATTCACGAAGCTGACAGTGACAATACAGTTCTATCTGTCCCAGACATAGCCCCTCAACTCGTCATCGACCAGAACTCGGGGGCCGACCAGGACTTGAGACGAGGAGAGTTAGATGTGGACGAACTGGTTGATTTGGAGGACATTGATATAAATGATGAAGATGGGAGAAGACTTAGAGAAATAATAATTGAAACATTACAGTTTGGAGGTCGACCCGTCTGCTAAGCCTATCAAGCAGACAAGAAGAATTTTTTCTAATGACAAGGAAGATGAAATCAAGGAGGAGGTACAAAAACTGCTAAGTGTGGGAATTATCAGAGAAGCAACCTATCATGTCTGGTTGACCAACGTCGTGATGGTCAAAAAGCAAAACGAGAAGTGGCGAATGTGCGTAGATTTCACAAATCTCAACAAAGCCTGCCTGAAAGACAGTTATCCCCTCCCCAGAATCGAAAAGATGGTATACTCCATTGCCGGACATAGAACTCTCAATTTCCTGAACGCTTACTCTTGTTATCATCAGATAAAAGTGGCCGAGGAAGACAAGACAATATTCCAGGCAGCCGGAGGAATCTATTGCTATACCATGATACCCTTCAGGCTTAAAAATGCTTGTGCAACCTACCAACGCATGGTCAACAAAGTGTTAGGGGAGCAGATAGGCCAAAACATGGAAGCATGCATTGATGACATGTTCATTATGTTGGTGTAATGCCCTAGGCTTTAGTTATGTTTAACTTAAAACCGTTATGTATCATCTTTATCGTTTATTATAGAAAAGGTTTATTATTTGATTATTATATATTTTGTATATTTATTGTAATAATCTTCGTTCCTAATTATTAAGTGAATAATTAGTATAAATGTTAATGGATAATCATATGATGATTATATGCATAGAGATGCACATTAAATTTATGGGTACTTGTTAGTGAACAAATGACTGGACTTGACCCGTGTGAGATTTATGTCATGGTCAATGTCATAATTAAATCTCATATGGTCACTTCATTTAGTCCCTAGACTTGAGATTATCATGACCTTACATATGATGAAAGTTATGTTTGATTTTAGTCAAATGATATCTTAACACGATATTTATAAAGGCTATCTTTGGCATGATCGGATTCATGATGGGAAGGATGATAAGTCAAGATAGAATTTGTCCCTCGAAAGAGAGATGTTTTTCTTGGATCCCTCGATGAGTGATAATGATGAAAGTGTATGGCCATACCCCAATTCGATTGGATTATCATTATACTCAGTATCGAGAAAGCATTGAACAAATACAAGTTGACATAGACCATGACTTGTGTTCAATATAACATCATGAGACAAAGGGAGAAATGGAAGTGTATCATTGGAAATGTGAACTCTTACGTTATATTAATTGGGTATACATAATGGCTTGCTAGAGTTCGCTTATGTTTTATGAGGGTCGATATGATCGGGCTCATTGCCAACATAATATAATACTATTGGGTAACACACAATTAGAATGAATTGGTTAAATCAAAGAAAGAAAATTGAGAGTTCCTGATCTGGCATAAGTCATCGCGCGACAGATCTTGCCCAGAGGCGGTCAGAAGTCGCGCGACAGATCATGCCAGAGGCGGTTTACAGCCTAGTTTCCTAATACGATTAGGGCACAAATATTAATACTATAGTAGTATAAATATGAGTCTGTGAACAACTGAAATACAGCCGAATTTTCTAAGGAAAAATCACAACAAAGGTTTCTCAATATCCTTCAAAGGTTTAAGGATCTAGCAATCTTCAAGAACCGTTCTTGGTTCATTGAAAGGTGTGGATACTACTAGAGGGTCTTCGCTCGTATGATGATCAAGGCCTAGAGTTCTAATCTGAAGATTCAAGTTTTTGAAGATCGAAATTTGTGATTCAAAATCACATTAATAAATTGTTCGATAGCTCAAGAACGGAAAGCAATTAAGGTTGGTAAATTCGAATTCAATTTAATCGTATAGAACGGATCTTAGGGCTCTTAGGTTTTGTGTTATTTAGATGCTAATTCCGCTGCGCATGGACCCATAAAACCTGATGCCGCAGGAAATGTGCTTGTCAATCTTCCTCCACATGGCAGGATTGATCACCTAGCTCCTTGACCTGAAATCATAACCCACGACTAGCCGGATGTGTCTCCGGCTTAGACCCTCGGGCGTGAGAGTAAGTATATAAAGTTGCAGAGCAAAAATGTGTATTGATAATAGAATTCAGATAACAAAATTGCAGTTACCTCATAACCGTTGTAGTGGAAATGTATTTATAGTTGATGAAGGTGGTTTATTTGGCAGGGCTACATGAGCTCCGTGATTTTAGGGACAGTTATTCATCATGCGAACGTGTCCTGAACGGTTCCTGATTCGTAGGGAACCAGTTATGGCAAGAATAATTGCACGTGTGCCTGTAACCGTTAAGTCGACGCTTGCTTGGCAGGTCGAGGTTGACACTTGTGGTTGGGTCGACCTGACTGTCGAGTAGAGTTGGATCGTACCCGAAATATCTCTTGGATTATAAGGTCGGACTAAGTTAGGTCGGGACCTGGTTGGTCGGACAATGAACTTAAGTCGACTGATCACTAAGATGGGCCTTGGGCCATGTGATAATTGGGCCGAGCCCACTGAGAATGTGGTGGTAATAATTGCTTATGGACTGGACCTTACTTGCTTGGCCCAGCTTGATACTTTTGGTATGTTCAAAACCCAACAGTGGTATCAGAGCCCCGTTCGTATGGTTAAGTTTGAATTAACATGCTAGAATGTTTATATAAATTGTTTATATGTTCGTTGCATGTTTTTGTATGCGGTAGAATTTTAATTGTTTATGTGAAACAATGTGAAAATCGTTCTCTGATTATGTTGAATTAAGTCTGTTAAAAGGTTGTTTTATATGATTTAATTTCTTTATGATTGGGATTGATTAAACTGGAAAAATTTGCAAATCTGGCAACTCTCGTCACGCGACAGAGTTGGCCATGGCAGTCTGATGGGCTCGTCTGGTCGCGCGACGGATCAGGCCTTCAGAAAGATCCTGTCACGCGACAGATCTTGCCAATTCTGGGCAGAATCAGTTTGTTAAATTTTCCTGCTAATCTGTGAATATGTTTACAATCTGATATATTTCATTTTTAATCTGGTTGCTGTAAATTTCTGGAAATTAAATTTATAGGGCTATGCTAGATTAATTCAAGGTTTATGCATGCTTAGTTAATTAAAATATGATTTTTATTAATTGTTGTGATGCATGAATTATGTGTTCTTATGTGTTAAGAACTTTGTTAGATGTTTAGTTGAAACATTGAATTATAATTTCCTGAATGTTTAAATTGAAACATTAAAATTTTGTTTTCTGATTGTTTATGAGAAACAAGTCAGTTTACGCAAAATTTGATGGTTATCTGATTGTTTGTGAGAAACAAGTCAATATACAAAGTATTGATTATGTTGCAAATCAGAGCTGGTATTCTAATTGTGCATGTCTAGGAGAGTTCAGTCGAAGAAGAGATTTGGTACTTAAGTAGTCCTAGTGGCTCACCTATTTTCCTGGGAACTTACCTGGTGCGCATTATGATTATCTTTGCTTATATGCTTATAATCTGCTTTAAAGAACCTTCCTTTAACTTTTAAGTTCTTTATGCCAATCCATGATTAAAACACTTGAGACCACTCAGATAGTTTTGGGTGGGCTTGCCATAGAAGGGTACTTTGATTCTATTCTTTTGCGAGCAAGATGAGGAAATGGTGGTTCCTATATGTTTAAAGTGGATGAACTTAATTGGTTTATCAAAATGGTTTTGGACCCAAGGCATAAGATGAGATTAAAATATGCTTAGACATATGATGTCTTAAATAAATCTCATAAAAGATCTAAGAGTCATATACGATATAATTGATGTTTTCTACCTAATTAATTTTAATCTTGAGCGGTGCGCCATAGCGTACTTGAGATTAAATTAAAGTTGGATCTTAGCCCATTAAATGTATATTATGCTTATTTGCATTGAAAGGTGTATAATTTAGTGGGAGTATTTGTGAAATACATTAATTGCTCTTAGATGGTAAATGTGTTGATATTGATATGCGTTCATATAATTTACATATTTTGTTGTAGAAGTAGCATTACACAATAAATTGCGATTCTTCCTTATGAAGGACAAAGTTCGAAAAGAACAATACAAGTTATTCTAATTTGATCAGATGCTCAAGAAGTGTTCTTAAGCAAAATTGTACGTTCTTGATGAATCCATTCCTGCTGAACCTACTGCAAATGTTGCAAAGGGCAAATAAGGAGCATCATTAGAAAAATGTTGATGACTCTAATAATATTGCTTACCTTATAATTGCCACTATTTTTAAAGGCTCTTGTGAAGAACCTTGAACATATGGAAGTTACTTTTGTTCTAGCATAATGCACAAAGGAAATGTTTCAAGTGCAAGCTAGGCAAGAGAGGTTTGATTGTGTTAATGGTTAACACAAGAAAGGGGTTTAAAAGGAAATACAAAGTAGGTAAAGCAAATGTTGCCAAACCTAGGGCAAAAGTTGCCAAAGCCGAAGAGGCTAAACCCAAAATGTCTCAAAATGATGCATTTTGCTACCATTGTAATGAGATTGTCATTGGAAGCAAAGTTGCAAGGCTTATTAGAAAGGCCTAAAAGGTGAAGAAGGGCAATATGATTGCTACTACTTCAAGTATCTATATGATAGATATTTTCCTTTCGACTTCTTGTTCTTGGGTATATGATATCGGACATGGATCCCACATTTGTTTAAATGTGCAAGGAATAAAGAATAGAAAGCTACTCAAAGAAGGTAAATTAAACATATGCGTGGGAATGAAGCAAGAGTTGCTGCATTAGCCATAGGAACTTATGAAGTCAATTTACCTAGTGAACTAGTACTTGTTTCAAACAAATGTTACTAAGCTCCGGATTTGGGTAGGAGTATTATTTTCGTTTCTTATATGGATGATGAAGGATATAATTTTCTTATTGAGAATAAGAAGTTTTATATTTATTAATGATATGCCTTATTGTATTGCATATGTCATTGAATGGTCTTCATATCCTTGATGATGACAAACAAAATAATATTGAAGATATCTATAATATAAATGGGAAATCTAAACCGAATAATATGAACAACATGTTCATATGGCATTGCCGGCTTGGTCAGATAAATAAGAAACATATATCTAAACTCCATTAACATGGACTTTTAGACTTATATGACTCTGAATCGCTTGAGGAATGTGGATCTTGTTTATTGGGATTATTGACCAAACCACCCTACACTAAGAGTAGTGGGAGGGCTAGTGACTTATTGGTCATTATACATGAGATGTATGTGGACCATTAAGCATCATTGCTAGGGAAGGATTTTGGTGTTTCATCACATTCACCGATGACTTATCTAGATATGACTATGTTTATCTGATGAAGTCCAAAGGTGAATCGTTTGAGATGTTTCGAACATTTCAAGATGAAATACAAAACAACTTGGCAAAACTATTAAGTACTTCGATTAGATCGAGGTGGTAAATATTTGAGCCAAGAGTTTGACAATCATCTCAAAACTATGAAATCGTTTCAGAGTTGAATCCACCCGAAACACCACATTGTATGGTGTGTCTGAGATGAGGAATTGAACCTTATAGGACATGGTTCATTCGATGATGTGTCAAGTTGATTTTCCTATTTCCTTTTGGGGATATGCATTAGAAATGATGCGGTTACACTGAATCGAGTCCCTACTAAATCGGTTCCTAAGGCCCCACATGAGATGTGGTATGAAAGAAGACTTAGTTTGTATTTCAAAAAGATTTGGGTTTGCAAAGCTTATAAGAAGAGACTTGTCTCTGATAAGTTAGCACCAAATCTGACAAGGTTATTTTCAAAAATTAATCTTACAACCGCAAAGAGAACAAAATGTTTGTTGCTCTGTACGATTCGTTTCTTGAGAAATAGTTTCTCAATAAAGAATCTAGTGGGAGTAAAATTAATCTTGAAGGAGTTCAAAAACCGGAAAATAACATGGAATCAAGAGTAGAGATGGAACCAAGTTCACAAAGAGTTGTGGAACCGGTTCAATATGCACAAGTCCATCGTAGATCGGATAGGTTACAATCCGAACTCAAGAAATTTGATTTCTCGTATCGGAAAGTAATAAGGTGGAAGTCATTGAGAATGATGATCCTACTTCCTATCTTGAGGCGATATCCACTCCTAAGTTCGGAAAAATGGTTAGGAACCATGGAATCCGAAATGCAATCCATGTTTGATAATCAAGTTTGGAACTTGATTGGGCTACCTAAAGGTACAAGTAGGTCTTCAAGACCGACATGGATGGGAAGGTGTATACTTTCATGACTAAGGATTGTAGCAAAGGGATTTAGGCAAATTCATAGTATTGACTATGTTGAAACCTTTTCGCCAGTTACAATGTCGAAGTCTATTAGAATTTTAATTGCCATTATCGCATATTATGACTATGTGATATGACAAATGGATGTCAAACGGCTTTCTTAAAATGGAAAGATTATTAAGTATGTGTATAGTACACAACCCGAAGTTTTGTCGATCCAAGAAATTCTAATAAAGTATGCATGTTGCAAAGATCCATGAGATGGGTTGAAGCAAGCTTCAAGGAATTGGAATCTTCATTTTGATGAATTAGTCAAAAGAGTTTGACTTCATCAAGTACAAAAGATGAACCTTGTGTATGCATGAAATTCAGTGGGAGCGTAGTATTATTTCTATTGTCTTATTACAATGATATCTTACTCATTGGAAAAACGAAGTTCCGACACTTAAGACTGTCAAGTCTTGCTCAAGGAAAGGTTTCTCAATGAAAGAAATGGGTGAAGCCGTTTACATCCTTGGCATCGAGATCTATATAGATAGATCTAAAAGGATAAATTGGATTGAGTCAAAATACTCACATTGACATGGTTCTTAGAAGAGTATAAGAAAAGTAACTTGTCAATGGGTCATGGTGTTTCTCTTAGCAATACTCATTGTCTTATGACAACTAATGAGCAAAAGGGAATGAATGAAACTCTATATACTCTGACATTTTGATCTGTCATGTATGCCATGATTTGTACTAGACCCGACGTCTCGTATGCTCTAAGCATGACGAGTCGATACCAATCTAATCCTGTTGAGAACCATTGGATAGCAGTCAAGATGATCCTTAAGTACTTAAGAAGAACTAAGGATACGTTCTTGGTATTCGAAAGGTTGGAAGTTAATCTTGCTGTAAGGATTACAAAGATGCTATCTTCCAAACTGACAAAGTTATTTTAAAATCGCAATTAGGATTTGTGTTTATGTTTATAAGAGGTGCGGTTTTGATTGGAAGAGTTCCAAGTAGAAAATCGTAGCCGATTCTACTACTAAGGCCGAATTTTAGCAACATATGATGTAGCTAAAAAGAGGCAGTTTGGATCAAAAGTTCATTTAGTGTTTTGGAAATGTTCCAAGTATCACTAATCGGTGGAACTTTGTTGTGATAAACATGGTGTCATTTGTGAAAAACAATGGAACCAAGGTCACAACGGTGATCCAAACACATACTTAGACATTTTTCGAGAATTCATAAAGAATGAGAAGACGTTAAGATATGCAAAGTATCAACCGATGATGACATTAGGGATTCACTTACAAAGACCCTCGCACAGGCAGAAGCATGATGGTCATGTTAGGTCCATGAGTATTCGATACATAGATGGAGCCTAGTGCAAGTGGGAGATTGTTGGTGTAATGCCCTAGGCTTTAGTTATGTTTAACTTAAAACCGTTATGTATCATCTTTATCATTTATTATAGAAAAGATTTATTATTTGATTATTATATATTTTGCATATTTATTGTAATAATCTCCGTCCCTAATTATTAAGTGAATAATTAGTATAAATGTTAATGGATAATCATATGATGATTATATGCATAGAGATGCACATTAAATTTATGGGTACTTGTTAGTGAACAAGTGACTGGACTTGACCCGTATGAGATTTATGTCATGGTCAAATGTCATAATTAAATCTCATATGGTCACTTCATTTAGTCCCTAGACCTGAGATTATCATGACCTTACATATGATGAAAGTTATGTTTGATTTTAGTCAAACGATATCTTAACACGATATTTATAAAGGCTATCTTTGGCATGATCGGATTCATGATGGGAAGGATGATAAGTCAAGATGGAATTTGTCCCTCGAAAGAGAAATGTTTTGCTTGGGCCCCTCGATGAGTGATAATGATGAAAGTGTATGGCCATACCCCAATTCGATTGGATTATCATTATACTCAGTATCGAGAAAGCATTGAACAAATACAAGTTGACGTGGACCATGACTTGTGTTCAATATAACATCATGAGACAAAGGGAGAAATGGAAGTGTACCATTGGAAACGTGAACTCTTACGTTATATTAATTGGGTAGACATAATGGCTTGCTAGAGTCCGCTTATGTTTTATGAGGGTCGATATGATCGGGCTCATTGTCAACATAATATAATCATATTTGGTCACACACAATTAGAATGAATTGGTTAAACCAAAAAAAGAAAATTGAGAGTTCCTGATCTGGCATAAGTCATCGCGCGACAGATCTTGCCCAGAGACGGTCAGAGGTCGCGCGACAGATCATGCCAGAGGCGGTTTACAGCCTAGTTTCCTAATACGATTAGGGCACAAATATTAATACTATTGTAGTATAAATATGAGTCTGTGAACAACCGAAATACAGCCGAATTTTCTAAGGAAAAATCACAACAAAGGTTTCTCAATATCCTTCAAAGGTTTAAGGATCTAGCAATCCTCAAGAACCGTTCTTGGTTCATTCAAAGGTGTGGATACTACTAGAGGGTCTTCGCTCGTACGACGATCAAGTCCTAGAGTTCTAATCTGAAGATTCAAGTTTTTGAAGATCGAAGTTTGTGATTCAAAATTACATTAATAAATTGTTTGATAGCTCAAGAACGGAAAGCAATTAAGGTTGGTAAATTCTATCTCATAGAAATTCAATTTAATCGTATAGAACGGATCTTAGGGCTCTTGGGTTTTGTGTTATTTAGATGCTAATTCCGCTGCGCATGGACCCATAAAACCCAACACATTAAGACTAGGATGGGCAGTTACGCCCTGGACCAAGAAGAAACTTTTGGCAACTTAAGGGCGAATAACATGAAGTTGAACCCGAGTAAGTGTGTGTTCGGGGTGACTGCCGAAAAGTTCCTAGGTTTCATAGTGTCACAAAGAGGAATCGAGGCAAATCCGGAGAAAACCAAAGCCTTGATCAACATGAAAGAGTCTACCAACATCAAGGAAGCTATAAGGCTGAATGGGAGAATAGCAGCCCTTGTTAGGTTTATTGCAAAATCTGTGGAGAGGTCACTGCCATTCTTCAAAGTTCTCAAGGGGGCCAAGAGCTTCTCATGGATATCTGAATGCTTAGAGTCATTCAAACAGGTGAAGGAGTACTTGTGTTCCACCCCCCCCCCCCACTACTATCAGCCCCATCATGGAAGAAATATTGTACATCTTTCTAGCAGCCAGGGACCATGCTATAGCTGTTGTGCTAGCCCGAAATGAGGGAAAGACTTAGAAATCCATCTACTATGTTAGTAAGGCACTATCAGATGTGGAAAGAAGATACTTCAACTGAGAAAAAATAGCTTATGTCTTGGTCATAGCTGGAAGGAAGTTATGAGCATACTTTTCCGCACACCCTATAACTATGTATACTAACGCACCCCTCAAGAAAATCTTGCACAGATTGGACTACTCTGGACGTCTCCTTAATTGGTCTGTCAAACTCACTGAGTTTGATATCAAATACCAACCTAGGAAGACACTCCTAGTACAACCTTTGGTCGATTTCATGGTCGAAACTGCCTTCACAGGCGAGCACAGCCCCACCTCCCATAAATGCCAAAAACCTGCGAGGGAAGAACCGGCCATCTAGCTACCACCTAACTACTGGGTCATATACACAGATGGGTCAGCTACTAAGGAAAGAAGTGGAGCTAGAGTAGTACTAGCAAGTCCTTATGGGGAGCACACCATCCAGGACATAATCAGATTCAAGTTTCCTGCTTCCAACAATCAAGCTGAGTACGAAGCTTTGAAATTTGGCATAGAATTGGCATCCTCTATAGGATAACAAAGATCGCCGCCTTTTGTGACTCCCAACTCGTAGTTAAACAGATAAAAGGAGAGTACAACACAACACCCTATACTTACGAAATATAAAGATCTCATCCTAGACATAGTGAAAAAACTCAAGTTTTTTTAGATAAGTCAGATAGGCCGGGAAGATAACTAAGTAGCAGATGTTCTATCTAAACTGGCAACTATTGATGTGGCAGATCCAGACACTAACCCACTCATAGTCTTTACTGAAGAACCTGCTTACGAAAGACTACGAGTAATGCTCCTAGACTGGGAGGAGAAGTGTTGGATAGATGAATACATGGACTTCATTGAAAAGGACCAACTACCTGAAGATGAAGCACGTGCTAGGATCATCAAGAAGAAATCTGTAAGGTTCACAGTGTGGAACGGGATCTTTTACAGAAGATCATTCACAAAACCCCTGCTGAGATGTGTCCACCCCAAGGAAATGGAGAATCTCTGGCTGAAGTCCACGATGGCATGAGTGGCGGTCACCCGGGGGCCAGAAACTTAGCGGACAAAATCATCATGCTAGGTTATTACTGGTCAAATCTGAGATATGACGCACAAGCCTACGTCAAAAAGTGTGACAAATGCCAGAGATACGCAAACATCCCTAGAATTTCATCACTCGAGCAGACTCCCATAATTCCTACTTGGTTGTTCAACATGTGGGGAATCGACATCATCGAACCCTTCCCCCCCTCCCGAGGTAATTAAAAGTCTGTGATTGTGGCAGTCGACTACTTCTCCAAATGGATAGAAGCAAAGGCCTTAGCTAAAATCACAGAAGAGAATGCAATCAACTTTGTCCACGACATCATCTGGTGTCGCTTCGGGGTCCCACATACTATCATATCATGGTCTCCAATTCTCCAAGCCTTTTATAGCAGAACTAAATAGACTAGGAGTCAGACACATCAAGTCTTTTGTGAGTAGACCCCAGTGCAACGGACAAGCGGAAGCAGCTAACAAACTGGTGCTAACAACCATAACCAAAAACCTAGAAGAAAGTGATTGTAGATGGTTGGACGAACTTCCTTTAGCCTTATGGGCAGTTCGCACAACCACCCGGGGGCCAACCACGGAGACCCCATTTGCAATTACCTTTGGGTATGAAGCTATGGCACCAGCGGAGATGGCTATCCCTACAACAAGAAACTCCAACTATGATGAGCAGGTCAACAAGTTCAATAGGCTGCTAAACCTATATTTAGTAGGCGAAAGGACATTAGTTGCTCAAATAAGAATGGTGAACTATAAACAAAGGACTAAATCCTACCACGACAAATGGGTTAACAAAAGAATATTTTGTTGGTGTAATGCCCTAGGCTTTAGTTATGTTTAACTTAAAACCGTTATGTATCGTCTTTATCGTTTAAGTTTATTATTTGATTATTATATATTTTGCATATTTATTGTAATAATCTCCGTCTCTAAATAATTAGTATAATTGTCAATGAATAATCATATGATGATTATATGCATAGAGATGCACATTAAAATTATGGGTACTTGTTAGTGAACAAGTGACTGGACTTGACCCGTATGAGATTTATGTCATGGTCAAATGTCATAATTAAATCTCATATCGTCACTTCATTTAGTCCCTAGACCTGAGATTATCATGACCTTACATATGATGAAAGTCATGTTTGATTTTAGTAAAACGATATCTTAACACGATATTTATAAAGGCTATCTTTGGCATGATCGTATTCATGATGGGAAGGATGATAAGTCAAGATGGAATTTGTCCCTTGAAAGAGAGATGTTTTGCTTGGGCCCCTCGATGAGTGATAATGATGAAAGAGTGTGGCCACACCCCAATGCGATTGGATTATCATTATACTCAAGATCGAGAAAGCATTGAACAGATATAAGTTGACGTGGACCATGACTTGTGTTCAATATAACATCGTGAGACAAAGGGAGAAATGAAAGTGTACCATTGGAAACGTGAACTCTTACGTTATATTATTTGGGTAGACATAATGGATTGCTAGAGTCCACTTATGTCTTATAAGGGTCGATATGATCGAGCTCATTGCCAACATAATATAATCCTATTGGGTCACACACAATTAGAATGAATTGGTTAAACCAAAGGAAGAATATTGAGAGTTCCTCATCAAGCATAAGTTGTAGCGCGACAACATAAGTCTTAGCGCGACATAACTTGTCCAGAGGACTTGTATGGTCGTGCGACACTTCTTGTCCAGAAGACTCGTGCACGGTCGTGCGACACTTCATGCCCTGAGGCGGTTTGACGACGACAGGTTTCCTAATTTGATTAGGAAACAAATACCTATACTAATGTAGTATAAATATTAAGTCTGTAAACCCTAATAAGCTAGCCGAATTTTTCAATGGAAATTCACAACAAAAAGGTTTCTCAATATTCTCTCTAAGGTTTAAGAATCTAGCAATTCTCAAGAACAGTTCTTGGTTCATTCTAACGTGTGGATACTACTAGAGGGTCTTCGCTCGTACGACGATCAAGGCCTAGAGTTCTATTGTTCAAAGCAATATGATGATTCAAGTTTTTGAAGATCGAAGTTTGTGATTCAAAATCACATTGATAATTGTTCGATAGCTCAAGAACGGAAAGCATTAAAGGTTGGTAAATTCTATCTCATAGGACTTCAATTTAATCGTATAGAACGGATCTTAGGGCTTGGGTTTTGTGTTATTTGATGCTTAATTCCGCTGCGCATGGACCCATAAAACCCAATATATTCCAAGTCGGGGAATGGGTACTTAGAAAGATTGAAGCTACATGCAGAAAAGTCGAGCAGAACAAGCTCTCCCCAAACTAAGAAGGACCTTACATCATCACTCAAGTCATTAGAGAAGGAACCTACAGAATGAAGACTCCAGATGGGTAAGAGCTAAAACATCCGTGGCACTCTGATCATCTACGAAAATACAATCACTAGTTTATAAGTCTACTTTTGTTAAGTAAATTAGATTTATATTCTTTGTTCTTTAAAATAGGATTGCAGTTCGATGTAATAAATTCCAGTTAATAAATTCAACTTTTGTCAAAGACTATGACTAGCAAGACAACCACAAAAGACGAGCAGCCTACTGCTCGCACCATAGGCAAAATGCCTAAGGGTAAAAGACGAGCAACCTATTGCTCGCACCTTATGCAAAATGCCTAAAGGTAAAAGACGAGCACCTAGCTCACACCTAGATGAAACATCTAAGTTATAAAGATGGGGAATGCCCCAGGCATATCTGCTAAGCCACTAAGTCGGACACTCTAATCCCAACTAAAAAGGGTAAAAACTACCTAAGTCTTATGCCGAGCACCTCTTCCTCGACTTAACAAATTCACGTCTAAAACCTGGGACAAACAAGAAGTTTCAATTAAAAGGTGAAGTGTGTATGTCAAGCACCCTCCTCTACATAAGGGAGTTAAAATCCTAAAGCATCGTACAACATCCAACATACAAACACAAGCAAACATAAGCAGTTCAAATATGAGCATGAAAAGAAAAAATAAGTATAGAAGAAAACGACATTCATATTGTACTGCCTCACAAAAATGGGTCAAGGCATTTACAAAAAATATACAAAGATGGAACTTGTTCACTTTACATCAACAAAAAGAAAAAACAATCAATGTTGGTCCCCGTCCCTAAATAGATCATCCTACTCGGCTTCGGCTTCTGGGATGGTGACCTGCTCGGCATGGCCTTCTTCAACCTCCTCCTCCCCATCATCAGAAGCTTTCTCATCTTGGATTTTCTCAATCAAAGTATTTATATTATGAGGATCAACTGGAGGAGGGACCCACGCTACTCGGCCTTCCCTGGAGTCTTAGGCGGCAATGACCTTGAGAGCATTCTCAAAATATGGCACTAAGGAATGTCCATACCGGGCAAGGTCATCATAGGCATCCTGGCAGGTGGGCCGGCTAGTAAGCTGACGTCGGCATTAAGAGTTGGGTCCACCATGGCCCTTCTGGCCAAATGAAGATAGCCATCAGAGTACATGGTGGCCTTTTTTTCTGCCATGGCTTCCTTGAAGGTCAAGCTGACCTTATATTGGGCAATAGCATCACCAACCTAAGAGGGAAAGCTGGCCTCTAATTGTTTGTACCGGGCATCAGAGTCCTCGGCATTCTTCCTTAGCTCAGCCCTTAACCTCTCAGCTTCCTCTTGCCCAGCCTTATTAGCCTCCTCGGCTCTAGCCAACGCCTCTTTAGCCGTCTTCTTATCCTCTACGGCGTCTACCCTTGAACGCTTTCTGGTCATCTATCTCCTTTCTCAAGGATTTCAGCAGCTTCACGGCTTTAGCCAGGTCAGCTTTGTCTTTCTCAACCTGCCTTTCGAGCTTCTATTCCAGCTCGTTGGCGGCTTTGCTTCTTATGACCTCATACGCCGTGATCGTGGCAAGCTACACAAAAGGAAGAAAATCCGGTGAAAAGTACAAGTATAAAAGACGAGAAGTGAAAGACAAAAAGATGGCCACAACATACCTCACTCAAGAGAAGGCCCTTCCTATTGGCCAAATGTTCCATGCTCGGCTTTGTGTCGAGAAAGTGGTCGAGAAAGTCCTCCTCCATTGCCCGGTGGATGACTGGTCGTCCTAACCTCAGTTTTGGGCCCTTATGAGCAAGAACATTTTTTTTTATGGTAGGAGGAAGGCATAATTCTTGGATCACCTGCTCGGCCTTAGTATATATTTTTATATGCCGAGCAGTCACCTCAGGAGAGGAGGGATCAATGGCAACCCTTTTGGAAGAGGGCCTTTCTTGCACGGCTTCCCCCTTGGTCTTTTTTGACATGGGTCCTTTGGCCGGCTTCTAGCTACTCGGTCTCAATTAGACTGGCCTGCCTCAGAGCCTCCCCAGCATCATGGGTCATCACTTGGGAGCTTTGTCCCTCCCCAGTCTGGGTCTCTTTCCCATCATGCTCTTCCTCGGCAGGTGCCTCAGCACCACCTACCGGCTTAAGGGGCAAAGCTTCAGCATCTTTCGTAGCTAAGACGGCCTGCTGATCAATGGCATCAGCGCGTCTTTTGCTCTTGGTCGAGGACCGAGATGTCCTCCTTTTCAACTTCATCACAGCTTGGGGATTAAGTATTTCTTCTTCCATCTTATTTATATGCTACTCGGTTAAATCTGCAAAAACTAGGAAGACACAATCAGTAAAAGTCGATGACGAAGAACAAGCGAATTATGCTATATGAAATGCAAGTATAAAAGACGGGAAGGAAGAAAATTACAGCCGGCAGCATCATTCTCGGCTAAATATATATATATACTAGTAAAAGCCCGTGTCCGAGGACACGTGGTATTTTTTTTTTTATTTAAAAAAAAGGGCAAAATGGGAAAGGGACAACTTAGTGAGGGCAAAATGGAAAAAAAAGTTTTGGCACTATTCATCAGATCTTTGTTCATTGGCCGAGGTGGACGGTTGCCATTTATAATATATATATATATATATATATATATATATATATATATATATATATATATATATATATATATATAGTATATACTCTCTCTGTCCCATAAAACATTACCTTTTACTATTTCTTATTTTGGGCGTCCCACTTTAAAGTCTCACTTTCCTAAAAAGGAAAAAAAATTTGCTATTCTCTCCACTCATTCTCTCTCCTCCCACTCACAACACTTTTCAAATTTACTATTCTCTCCACTCATTCTCTCTCCTCCCACTCACAACACATACTTTAATAACATTATTTCTTATTTTCCGTTCTCAATAGTAAAGGGGTAAAGTTCTCCGGGACGGATGGAGTATTAGATTAGAGGTCCAAGTTTGGATTTGGACCATTTGGTCCTTGTAATTTAGAAATGCTACTTCACACATACTACTTATTAAAGAAAATTAAACATGAAATTCAAGTCATGCTCAAGCTGCATATCAATTTTTTATTGATAATTAAAGTCCTAACTTAATTGACTATCTCAACATCTTAATTTGACTCAACATTATATATCTACATACGTATGTGGGAAGATGATGAGGTCGATTCTTGTGAAACTTATATAGCGTTTTGTATGGAATACGGTATGTGTAATTGGATTACGGGACAGTTTAATTTTATCAACAGTTTAAATTAATTTTTTATTTATAGATCGGACGATTCATGTTGATGATAGCTCGACCAACCAATCGTTATAGGTCCCTTCTAAAAAACATTCCTCCAATCTTTGTGGGTAAAGTGGACGTGCTAAGATACACCTTGTGAGGCTAATATGCACTGTCATCAAGAAGCCCATGAAAAGTGTGGACATGTCCGTGACACCATGGAGGCGCGCAACGCGGGTATGTCCAGACTAAATGGTTCGGGTTTTATAACCGAACTATCAAGGATGTATCAACTCAGAAGGAATCGGGGTTTAAATTTGGATTCGAGTAAGAAGAGATCAGTTGGCTTTGTACCCACACAACAAGAGAGAGCTTATTTTTGTAGTAGTAAGAATAGTGGATTTAGAGTAGGCAGTTTGACTAGGGGTTTTATGGGGGCACCATGCTAATATGAGGCAACATATGTTCGTACACCCTCTCCCCGTTTTTGTTATCTGTATAAAAAAATGAATTAATGAGTATTGGGATTTACAAACACAACATTCAATCGTTCATTGTCAAATTGTCAACTGTATTTGTAACCAAAATTTTGTAAACTTTTTGTAACTTTAGTTTTGCTCTTGAAAAAAATCAGATTCAACTCAAACCAGAATAACGGGATCAAAATCATTGTTCCTTGCACATGAACACGTCAAGGAAACAGAAAGACGTCATTCTAAAGAGCAAAAACACTACCAAAACAAGAACATCTCGGCGGTTACCACACTCAGCGGGACCATAAGAACTTATGCCTGCTTGTAAAGGGTTCTTCAACTCTGGGCCAAGTGCACCCACAACTTGAGAAGTTTTTGATATGAATTGTTAGCTATAATGGTTAGGGTTTGCTTTACTCTGAATAAGAGGAACACCATCTTCCCTCCATTTTATCCGCTCCTCACACAATGCTTCCACAACCTCCACGTACATCTTATGTTCCTGATAAAGATATCAAGTTCGTCAAAATTAGATGACTATACATGAGCCAAAAGAGAGAATAGGAGGGGAAGTTGGAATATAAACCATGGTCAGAGGACCTTATACTTCCATCTATATCATTATCCTTCATCTTTAGCTGCCAGAAAAGGATGCGATTTACAAGTCCTTTTAATTAGCAAAACGGGCTTCACTCAAACCAATTATAGTATGCAATTTGTGATCACTGAGCTTTTCTGAGGTCGAGCTGAGTTGAGCCAATCTTGTTCATAACTCGAGCCTAAAATCATGTTCAAGCTCGGGTAGTGGCTTGAACCCAACATGAGACGTCAGTTTACTAAAAGGCCCTGATAGTTACAGAAAGTTGTTGACAAGAATTTTTCTTGTACTCCAACAATTCTTTCTTTAGGGACATGTAACACACTGAAATCTACATTTCGATTGCAGATGGCATCAATCTATAGAGGAGATAAAACATAGAAAATTTCAGCACCTGATGAAGAACCCTAGCTGCAAGGTCTTCTGCTGTGTCATTAGCAAGCACAGGAACTATCCGCTGGGCAAGGGTGCGACCAGTATCATAGTTCTCATCAACGAAATGGATAGTAGGACCTGAGTATCTTCTCAAATACCAAAAAAAAAAAAACATGAGAAACGGTCTCAATTTTTTTGTTAAGTAATGTCAATGGGGAAGTTAAAAACCGAAGAGAACATGGAAATTAGCTTTTTTCAAATACTTGAAACGAAAAGACGAATGAATCTGATTCTAAGTACTCAGAAACAATCCCCACAGAAAATGAGGAAAGTCAGTAACTATGATAAAAAAAAAAGGTTCAGAAAAAAAAAAAAAAAGAAGATGAAGAGAATTGCTGCTATTTCTATCTTTGATTTTCATGGAAGTTATTTTGAAATGAAAGATAAAAGAATAGTGAAAAATACCTAGCTCCAGAAGCAATAACTGCTTTATGCACCTTGATACCATAATACCCTTTGCCTCCAAAAGCTGGAAGAAGCGAAGGATGTATATTTAATATGGATTTTGGATAAGCCCGGACCAAAACAGAAGGTAGAAGCTTCAAGTAACCGGCTAAAAGGATAAAATCAACCTTGTGTCGCCTGCTCATAATAAGCCACCTCTTTAACAATAAGATAACGTGAAGAAAAAGAAGAATACAGAGAAAAAACAATAAAGTAATTACCCCATATGTCCCAAATTGAATGACCAATTTTGTCCCAAAATGAATGACCTTTTGCAAAACTAAAATTTTGAATGTGAATAGAAAAAACGTTTATGATTTTTTTAAATTAAAAATCAAAACTTTCAAAATGACACCCTTATTCAAAATGGCCATTCATTTTGGGACGGAGGGAGTACCCACTAGCATGAAATACTCGTATGAAGCAGAGTAGAAAAGCTACGCTATAACAAGTTTTAAGCAAAGAATTTAAAAGAGCAACAATAGCATGTCCCCGAGATACAAGTTATGGACTATTATCAATCTTGAAAATGTAAGATTAGGGCAAAAATGTTGACCAAAAGTAGTTGTTTCTCAAGAAGATTCTGACCTAAGAGCAGCTACCAGCTCATCTGAAGACAAACCTTCTGCTACAGCTTTTGTTCCAGGGTACAAAATGACAGGGATGCCCTTACTTCTTGCATAGTCTGCACCTCCGCAACCTGCAGTTCATTATATTAGAGAGAGAGAGAACGCAATGCTATCGTCCAAAGAAGGATCAGAAAATTTGAGTCCTCAAATATCCTAAAGAACAAATTTTTCAACAAGAATGATAACTAAAAATTAGCGTACAAGTGGCCCTCAGCTTCAGATCGAAGCAAAAAAATCTTCAAGAATGAAAGACCAGTAAAATGGAATTACGGCATTCATTGCACTCTGATCAAGACAAATAATTTAACATGAAACAATATTCACAACTTCAAAGAACTGCCTCAATTCACTTCATATCATCTTGAAAATAAAAATAAGCAGATGCTTGGAAAGATGGAATTGGAAGAAACTTCCATTCCCTTTGCAATCAGAATAGAAACTTACACCAAAAGAGCTATCATAATGGGAAAAAAAATGATAAAAGAGAAAAGCTCCACCGGAGCAGAATATTATCGATAGCAGAGTGATTGGAGAACTGACACGCGTAATCAGAAAAATGTCAAAAACTTCTTAACTAAAGAGAATGTAAGCCGCAGAAACATCCTGCTAAGTTTCAGCTTATTAGAGATAACCGCAAGTTTTTTCCATCATCAAGGCATTGGGTTTGAATCAGGGTTGCACGATTCGTAGTTCTTCCGATTCGAATTCGCGATTCGCTCAATCCATGGAATCCGATACGTAGAGTATTACAATTATTGCGATTTGCGAATTCGCAATATTAGTATGTTTGATTTAAATAAATATTAAAAAATATATATAATAATAATAGACTTACTTTTCATAGAAAACATTTTAACGTTCTATTACATCACCGAAAAAACACCCAAAAGAAACATTACCGAAAAAAAAACTCAAAAGAAACATTGATAATAACACTTAGCAGCTACATCTTTTCTTTTCCCTTGGATGCTTTTTGAACTTGATCACCATCATTCACATCAAGGCTTTCCCTCAATTATTCAAGTCTTACCGATGAATCCTCCAAGATAGAATTATCAGGTTCAATGTTCCATTTTTTATACATCCAGACTTATAGTCAGCTGTGAATCGTGATACGAGGCGAAGTTTCGAATGGATAAACACAAGTTTCTCAGCTCTGATATTGTTCAGTTTGTTTCTTACCACACTATGGATGAACTTATAGGTACCCCAGTTCCTTTTCGCAGATGAGCTGCTTATTGGCTGAGACAATATCTTAATAGCTACCTGAGCTAATTCTGGTATGACTTTTCAGTTTTCTACAGCTGATCCTTGGAACATATCAATAGTTAATGGGCAGCATTCATTGCAACAATGCCTTTTCATATCTAGAGGACATTAATTACAAATTCAAAGAGGTTTTTCAAGGTATCGGAACACGAATCGAAGATTACGATTCGCGAATTCCAGCGTATCAATTCGGTATCGAATCGCGAATCGATACGCGATTCGATGTCTAGATGCGAGTATCCTGCAACCCTGGTTTGAATAATGAACCATCAAAGTATCAACTGGCATAGATGTTACAGAAGTTCAATAATAAGGCTTTTCGCATTCTCTGAATCTTTTCCACCTTCACTGCCGCACTGTTTGAAAAAATAAAACTGCAACACTTAAGATATCTTTGAGGGATTACAAGTTCATTTTTATGTTGTGTCTAGACTCCTAATATCACAAGGACTAGGGACAAGATCAGGCAAATACTAGTACTGATGGCATAGAAAAATAAATACGAGTATATAGTATATGCCTGTATTAAAAGATTTTAAGCCGCAGAAACATCAAATCAATCACAAACACAAGCAATTCAGCATAATTAAAGCAAGTAATAAAAAAATGGGTTCCAAACAATCCGAAAGAGCTTCCAAATATCTACCCGTCCACGAACTAATTCACTAATAAACACACAACAAGCAATTTGTTGAATTACGAAAAATTGCAAATTAGCTAAAAGAAACTCAAAGTATGTCCACAACAGCTAAAACCAAACATCACATTCAACTGCAAATTCAACTGAATACAATCTAGAACTCACCATTTTTATTTGTAACCAATACAACAATGTCTCCATGAACAGACCCACCAAGGATAGCATCGTGAATCGCCCGGAGATTAGAACCCCCACCAGATACAAAAACAGCCAAATTCTTCCTTCTAATCCCTTTCTCCAAACCCCCATTATCATCACTACCGCTAATCTCTACTCTCTCAATGCTACTTCTGCACTTGAATTTTCTCTTTGATACTACAATTTGTGAAACTAAAGAACAATGGGTTTTCAAAGAGACCCTTTTTGGAGATACAGAAAGAGAAAAGGGCAATGCTGTAAAGAACGCATTTTTAGGGTTTTGAGATGGGTTTATGGGTGAATTTGAACAGAACCCAGAAGGCAAGCTTTGAGCCGCCATACTCGAAATCCGGTTAAGGAGTGCCGAAATTTGTTTTTCAATTTAAGAATCGATAGTACAGTAGATGCTAACCGAAGGTAGAGAGGTTGTAGTGGTGGGCGGAGGAGTGAGTGTGGCGAGAGGCGGCGCAGATGACTGATGCTTAGTAGTGCAAAGGAATTGGTAGTGCCGGAAAAGGTTTGCCGGAGCGGGAGTAGGGCGACCGACCTCCCACTCAAATAGTTCGAGGTTTAGAGACTTCACGTTAAAAAATACTCAATTACCCTCGTAATAAAGATATACTCGTAATTAACATAAAAATGAAGATTTTTTGATGATCCGTAAATGTAATACTCCCTCCGTCCCATTAAGCTTAAGAAGATTTCATTTTGCGTGGGAATTAAAGAATATTATTATAGTATTAGGAAAGAGAATGAGTGGAAGAAGTGTTGTGAGTGTGAAAAATTAAATAGGAGAGAGAATGAGTGGAGGGAATAGTAAATTATAATGTGTTGTGAGTATTAAAATAATGTAGGAGAGAGAATGAGTGGAGAGAATAGTGATTTAAGGTTTCCTTTTTGAGATTTCTTAAGAGTTATGGGACGCCCAAAATAGAAAGTTTTCTTAAGACTTATGGGACAGAGGGAGTATTAAGGATTAATTCCTTCCTACCCCTCTAGCTCAGATTTTAACCCATAAAAACACATCTCAGATTCAAAACTCCAAACTCATTGAGAAGCCCAGATCAAAATACCGTGTAAACCCAAAACTCCTTTGACCTAGTCAAATATGATTTCTAAATACCAATTTTACCCCTCACCTCATTCACCCTAACGTACTCTCTCCCTCTCTCGCCAATCTCAGTCCGACATCCATTCTTCTCCGGCACTGGAGGCCTCCCCGACAACGGTTTTTGTACAGCCACACCTCTTCTTCATTCACTCCAATACACACACAGATTACTCTGCGCCCTCATAGATTGCTCTCCTTCCCATTCTCTCTAGGTTTAGCTTTGGATCCCAAAATCTAGGGTTCTTACGCAACAGCTGCCACTCTGCGACCTCCCCAAACTCGAGAAAGAGAAACAAAAGGAAAAGGGTAGAAGGGGAAGGAGAAGGAGGGACAGAGCACAGCAGCATCACATTATCAAAAACAAATCTTTATAATTAAGCTCTGTTTTTACAATTTTAAAGAGAAGAAAAAAAAAAGAGAATTTTTTCTAGAGAGGGAGAGGAGAGGAGAGATGTGGGAATCGATCTTGCTAACGGTGGCAGCGACGGCCGGTAACAACATCGGCAAAGTCCTCCAGAAAAAGGGCACCGTCATTCTCCCTCCTCTTTCTTTCAAGCTCAAGGCATGTCTATTTTTCATTCAACATTTTAATTACTGGGTCTTTGTTTATTGTTTTTTTTCTTCATGTGGGGAGTTGTTATTTTAATTTAATGTGTTATGTGGATGGAAATCTATGACACCCAACCCAAATATGATGATTTTCTTGATTGAATGAATCATATGTATTTTGATGTCATAAATTGTGAATTTGTGGGTTCAAGACTATGACTAAATTGGTTTTTGATTGATGTTATTTATTCAGCATTGTAATGTTGATGGACCTGATGGATTGTCCCAATTCTGTATCTTCTAAGTTCTAACCCTAGTTATTAGAGCATGCAGTGCAACGAAATGGGTTAGACCTAGTGGTAGTTGAATACTCACCAAGTCCGTTGGCTAATTACCCGGTTCGATTCTTGTAGCTATACTTGGGATCAAATTCATAAGCTATACCATTTGTTATAGGACCATTCAAAGATCTTATAGATGTATATATTATGTTCTCAGGTCCTATACCATTTGCTATAGGACCATTCAAAGGTCTTATAGCTTTGTATATGATGTTGTTAAGTCTTATACCAGTTGCTATAGGACAATTCAAAGGTCTTAATGCGTTGGTATAAGATTGTGTGAGGTCCTATATCACTTGATATAGGACCATTCAAAGGTCTTATAGCTTTGTATATGATGTTGTTAAGTCCTATATCGATTCTTTATAGAGGGACCATTCAAAGGTCTTAATGCGTTGGTATAAGATTGTGTGAGGTCCTATACTACTTGCTATAGGACCATCCAATGGTCTTATAGCTTTGTATATGATGTTGCCAGGTCATATACCATTTGCTATAAGACCATTCAAAGGTCTTATAGCTGTGTATATTATGTTCCCAGGTCCTATACCATTTGTTATAGGACCATTCAAAGGTCTTATAGCTGTCTATATTATATTCCCAGGTCTTATATCATTTGCTATAGGACCATTCAAAGGTCTTATACCTTAAGATATAAGAGTAATAAAATATAAGAGTAATTATAGTCATATACCTTTAGTTATAAGACTAATTTTAGTCTTATTTTTTAAGGTATAAGACTAATTTTAGTTTTATACATTTAGGTGTAAGATCGACGGGAAGAGTGTATAAGACCGACGGAGTGGAGGTACTGTATAAGACAAATTTTCACATTTTAAAGAAAACGTAAAAATTTGTGGTTTTTTTTTTTACTCTTAAATTTTAAGATATAAGAGTAATTCTAGTCTTATACCCAAATATATACTTAATTAAATTTATTGAATCTCATTAATTGATTGTGAAATCTCATTTTTTTTTAAATTAATTTTCGTAAAAAAGTTTATACTAATGAAATATATTGCAAAATTAAACGTAAACAAAGTATTGGCCAAGTGGTCAAGACCTTGGTTTATAGTGGAGGGTCTAAAGTTCGAATCCCACACTCTATGTTTTGATTCAATTTTTCTAAAATAACATAGAAAAGGACGGGGTGGGCTTTAGGAACTAGACGGAAAGGAGGGGTATTCTAGGTATATTAATTACAGCGGGTTTCTGAGAAATTTCTGATCTCGTTTGGGTATTTATGGGTTTGTGATCTCACTTAGGGGTCTTAGGGTCCTTGGCTCTAATATTAAAGGAAATTATGCCATATAATCCCTCCGTCCGTCCCACTCCAAGTGTCATTTTTTATCCAAAATGACGTCCCGTTTGAAACGTCACATTTTCTAAAAAGAAAATATTTTATTAATATTCTATTATTTCATCCACTATTCTCTCTCCTCTACACTCACAACACTTTTTAAATTCACTATTTTCTCCATTAATTCTCTCCTATTTTCAAATTACACTCACAACATTTTTTCTTCCCCCTTTTTTTCTTAATTTGCGTGCCACCCCTAAAAGGGTGACACTCTTGGTTGGACGGAGGGAGTATATAAAAAAAATAAAAAAAAAAAAAAGTCGTTCTTGTGTAAAACAAGTTCTAGGATAAGCTATTCTAGAACCTGTTTTGCGTAAGTGTCTTCTTTGTTATCATAAAGTGTCTCTTACAAAATTAGAAAGTGTATGTTCTAAAATAACACTAATATAACATTTAAATCGGTTGTAATGTTAAATAATAACGGTGATATTGTTGAAAATAGTGCATGTTGTAGTGTTAAAAAATGTCTGTTGTAGTAATGAAAAGTGCCTCATGTAGTATTGAAAAATGTTTGTTATAATATTGAAAAGTGTCAAGTGAATTAAAAAGCACATGTCTGTTGTAGTATCAAAAAGTGCCTTTTGTAGTATTGAAAACTGCCTTCTACAGTATCAAAAAATGTCTGATGAATTTCCGTAAGTTTCAAGTGAGTTCAAAAATACATGTCTGTTGTAGCATTGGAAAGTGCCTCTTGTAGTATTCAAAAAATGCCTTATACATTGTCAAAATGTGCTGGTGCGTTTTTCGTAAGTTCCAGTTATTTACAAAAACTAGCAGTACCCCCATGCGATGCATGGCAAAATCATGTTATTGTATTTAAAAATTTAAATGTAATATATAAAATATTATTTTTCTCCACTTGTTTTTCTTACAACATTTTTTCTTTCAAAATACTTTTTTAAAAAAAATTATATTAAGAAATAATGAATTTTTTTCTCAAATAATTCAATTTTAAAAATATAAGTCCCAAAATAACTCACATTTGAAACTATTTTCTAAAATAAACAAAGTTTTAGAACTCGCTACACGGTGTAGCGAGTTTGTTGCGAGTTTAGTTTAATTAGTATTACTCTCGTTGGCGTTTAATTGATAATTACAATAACCTAAATCGGTCATGAAACTCGCTACACGGTCAGCAGACCACTTCCAAATCAAACCAAAAGTTACAAACTTCGTCTCACTTTAAATTACAAAATACTAATTATTAATAAAGAAAACTATATAGAAATATTATTTTTTCATCTCATATAAATACTTTAAAAAATATATTTCTATCAATTTTTTGGATAAAAAATGTAGCATTATTTTTTGGTTATTCATTTTGAGTCGAAAGTAATATTTATTTTTGAAATGAAAAATATAATTTTTTATAGAAGTATATTTTTTGATCGGTTGCGAGACAATGATTGGCAATGAATATGTAAAAAAATAATACTGCTTCATTACAAACATTAATTTTAGAGACGAATGAAGTAGTATTACTTTTTAAAATATTCATTGGGATGAAGGAAGTAATGTTCATTTTTTTGAATAAAAAATGTAGTATTATTTTTTGGTTATTCATTTTGAGTCGAAAGTAATATTTATTTTTGAAATGAATAATATAATTTTTTATAAAAGTATATTTTGTAAAGTATTTATTTGAGATGAAAAAAATAATATTTCTATTTAGTTGTCTTTATTAATAATAATTATTTTATAATTTAAAGTGAGACATAGCTTTTGTACCTGGCCTTTACCGATTTGGTTAATCGGTTACTTACTTACTGATTTGTGCTTTACCTTGGTATTTGATCAACTGGTTACTGAGATTTGTGCTTTACCGGATTTGGCAACGGTTACTTATTGATTTGTGCATTAGGATTACATTCAAACATGACCACCTAGTTTCTTTCACAATATTTTGAGGGATAGCCAAAGCAGTCTTAATTTGCATGATTAGTCAATTCGGCCACAACGGTTACTCACTGTTGTCAAACCGGTTACTGAGATTTGTGCTTTACTCATTTGGCAACGGTTACTTACCGATTGTATTGGAGTTATTAAAGCAAAGAAATACTCAAAACATATTGACCATTTCCAAAATGAGGACTTTTTAACTCCAACACAATCGGTTAAACATTTTCTAGTGGGACATTCGCATGCTTCTTTTCTATCGGTTAGATATTTAGAAAAAAATTCTTAACCGGTTAGACATTTAGAAAAAAACTTGACCGGTCAACCGGTTAGACATTTAGAAAAAATTTCTTAACCGGTTAGACTTTTTAACTCCAACACAACCGGTTAAACATTTTCTATTTAATTTTCTTTATTAATAATTATTATTTTGTAATTTAAAGTGGGACGGAGTTTATACTTTCTTTGATTTGGATCGGTTGGTTTGGATCGGTCGATTAACCAACCATTGACCTTATTATTTATTTATTTATTAACCGATCAATTTTCCTCCCTCAACCTATCCAAACAAACCCAATCAATTTTCCCTCTTTTCTCTTGCCTAACCGATCAAAAGTAACAAAAGCCTTAAGGCCCTTAACCGATCAAACAAATCAAAACAATTTTCCCTCTATCCAAACAAATCAAAGTAAAAACTTCGTCTCACTTTAAATTACAAAATAATAATTAGTAATAAAGAAAACTAAATAAAAATATAATTTTTTTCATCTCAAATAAATACTTTAAAAAATATAATTTTATAAAAAAATTATATTATTCATTTAAAAAATAAATATTACTTTCGACTCAAAATGAATAACCAAAAAATAATACTACATTTTTTATCCAAAAAAATGAGCATTAATGAATACTATTTTCTATATAAAAAAAATGCTTCCTTTGTCTCAATGAACATTTTAAAAAAGAATACTAATTTACTTGTCTCAAAAATTAATATTCATTTTCTGAGAAGAAGACACTAATATTATAAACATTAATTTTTACAAAAGAATACTACATCGTCTAAAAATTTAAATTACTATCTTCGTCCGAATGAATATTTTATAAAATATTGCTTCATTTGTTTAAAAAATTAATGTCATATATTGAAACGAAGGCACTAACATTACAATTATTAATTTTTGAGGCAAATGAAGCAGTATTATTTTTTTAAATATTCATTTGGGATGAAGAAAGTAATATTCATTTTTTGGGACAAAAAATGTAATATTATTTTTTGGTTATTCAATTTGAGTCGAAAGTAATATTTATTTTTGAAATGAAGATTATAATTTTTAATAGAAGTATATTTTTTAAAGTATTTATTTAAGATGGAAAAAATAATATAACCAAGGCATGGAAGGGAATAAAATTAGTGTCTTAAAAAACAAAGCACTAACTTGGATTTCCTAATCTAAAGAGGATAAAATAGGATTTTTTTTAAGGCCATCGGTTAGTCATTTTTTAAGGCCATCGGTTAGCCATTTTTTAAGGCTATCGGTTAGCCATTTTTTACAAATTACCTTTAGGCATTTTTTAAGGCCATCGGTTAGCCATGTTTGTTTGGGAAAAAAAATGTAGTTTTATTTTTTTGTTATTTATTTTGAGTCGAAAATAATATTTATTTTTGAAATGGAGATTATAATTTTTTATAGAAGTATATTTTTTAAAGTATTTATTTGAGATGAAAAAAATAATATTTCTATTTAATTTTTTTATTAATTTTTTATAGAAGTATATACTTTAAAAAAATATTATTTTTTTAGTTAAAGTATATCGGTATATACTTTAATAGTGGGCTCAATCGATTAAAAATATTGATAATGTCGTGGGCTCAACCGATGAATTCTGTGGGAGGTGTGTTACCGATTGTGTGTATGAGTATTGCTAATATTTTAGTTAAAGTGGTAAACCGTTTCTGAGATTGAAAGGAGTACAACATAACATGCTCATGCTACGGTAAGAATAACTCTTATACTTCCAATGTCTCAAAGTGATGTTTTCAAATTTTTGTCGTTAACCGATTTATGCTGCCATCTTCAGTCAAACACACATTCACCGTATTGCTATGGTATTGCTAATCGGTTAACTACTTATGCCTTTCATTTAATCATCAGTTTTTAGGCTGCATCGTCGGCTTTTTGATTTATTTTCTCTCTCTCTCTCTTTATATCTATAGTATAAATAAGACCCTCCATTTGAACAGTGCTTTGAACAGTTGCATGGCTGGAAATTCCCATTTTGCCCTCACTTTTTAATCCCTTTCCCATTTTGCCCTTTTTTTTAATTAATATTTCCCTGTTTAATCTTTCCCTCCTAGAATTTGAATTTGCCAAATCAGATCCACACCCCTTCTCATTTATATACTCCACCACTGTTTTGAAATTTAAGCTCCAAAAACTTTACAGATAACAAAAATCCAAATTTCAAACTTCAAAAAGGTATTTACTTTCTCATTTACTCCTTTGTTTAATTTCTTCCTCATGGTTTAATTTCTCCACTTCCATCTGTTTAATTTCTCTGTTTAACCAAAACAACAACAACTGGAACAATGAACCAACCTTATCTGTTGAATCCATGAATGAAAAATGAAAGAGAAAAGTTTATACACAGTTAAAGAACCAACAATCCAACCTTCAATCCAAAATTACCTTCAACTGGAACAATGAACCAACAATCCAACCTTCAATCCAAACTAACTAATTTATGTTCTTTAATAAAAAAAAAAAAACGTTGGAACAATGAAACCATGAACCAAAATTCAGAACCTTCAATCCAAACTAACTAATTTATGTTCTTTAATTAAAAAAAAAAAATCGTTGGAACAATGAAACCATGAACCAAAATTCAGATCAACCTTCAATCCAAAACAACAACAACGAACCAACAACAACAACTGGTTGCTCCGGAGGGAAATTACCTTCAATCCAAAACAACAACAACAACTGGAACAATGATAAAGATGAACCAACCTTGAATCCGGATTGAGGGCGAATTGCGGCCGGATTTGAGGGCGAATTGCGGACGGTTTGGAGGCGGATCCGCACGACCATTGCGGACGGTTTGCGTGATTTAGGGCTTCGTCTCCAAAAATTGATTGCTCCGGAGGTCCTGATTTGGTGGGTAGTTGCTTCCTCCATTGATTAGAGCTGATGATTGTGGGAGGGGTGGGGTAGCCACGTTGTAACGCCGATCGATTGGACGGAATAGACGGTGGGAGGATTTAACGGGGAGGGAAGGGAAGGGGGTCGCCTGAATGTGGGAGGGGTGGGGTAGCCACGGTGGTGAGGCTGGACGGGATGAAGGGAAGGGGAGGCGGTGGCGATGGTTTCTTTGATTTATGCTTCCCGTTCCTGTGTGAGTGAGAGAGAGAATTAGAGATAGAGATAGAGTAGAGAGAGAGTCAGAGAGAGAGAGAGAGTTTAAATATTAATTTCAAAGTAAATATTAATTTGTTTATGGTTTCTTTAATTTGTTTATTTTTTTGTGACCTTTTGATGAGTGAGTTTTACACTCATCCATTTAATACTTTATGAACTTATTTTTAGCTTAATCCTTGAGTTTTGTGTGTTTTAATGGTTGTTTTTAGTGTTTATTTAGTTTTCAGGGGTCAAGTGAAGATTGAGAAAATTAAAAGCATTTTGTGCCATTTTGGAAGTTCGAGGGCCAAATTGTAATTTTCAGAAGTTCAGGGACCTTATTGCAATTTTGGAAAATTGAGAGAAAAAAATTGGTTAAATAAAGTCCGGGGCAAAGCAAAAATATGAAGTTCAAGGTCGGAAAGTGCAACAGAAATTTTTATAATGTCCAAAACAGAAATTTTTATAATGTCCAAAATGCGAAAAAAAGACGACGGTGCAATTTTGGGACGAAACGATAACTAGTGGTCCAAACCAAGGCAATTGGGGTTGAAGTGGCCGGCCATTGGAAGGCCTGGCCGAAGGATTGGAGCAGCAAGGGCCGAGCAGCAAGGGCCAACAAATGGAGATGACTTGGGCCAGGGATTTCAGGCACTTGGGGCCAAGGTTAGCAAATGGCCGGCCATGCAAAGCAGCTGGCTGAAGGAGTTGGGCCGAGTTTGGAATGGGCTTGGGTTTAGTTGGGCCTGACGTGTGGTGACTGTTCAGGTTCTGTAGCTTAGGTTTTTTTTATAAAAGGCAGCAATTTTTTTTGTTTTAGGGAGAGAATTTTGTGGAAAAATCAGATTATCAGATATTCATATTATCATCATTTTTTCTTTTTTTTTCTTTTTATTTTTTTGGTGTTCTTCATATTTTCCATGGATAGCTAAGCATCTAAATTCTTGGGATTGGAGGTAACAAATTTACGCCTTAAGTTTTAATTTTTATCTTTTTCATTGTAAGACTTGGGATTATTAAGTAGGTTTTAATGGAATTTTAGAATATGTATGTTGCATGCCATATGTGTTCTTGAATAATCTAGAATTATAATTGTGAACCGCCAAATTCGCAATTGTAATTAGTCTTTGCATGATAATGACAATTTGTTGAATCCATGCCAAAAGATTCATAAGAATTGTAGTTCTTGATGTTCTTCTTTTTTAAATGGGTTTCTAATTAATCTATGAATAGATTAATTGAAAACACTTGATTGCAAATCACCCGCCTAAGTGTCCCAATCATAATTTCGTAAGAACGAACCCCAAGTGTACTTTGATTGATGATTATTGAAATTTGAGCATAATTGTGAACCCAATCTCGGGAATTCCATTTCATTTTATTATTAAACTTTCTTCTATAAAAAAAAAAAAACTTAGTTATTTATTCAAAAGCATTAGTTTTTAAAAATAACAAAAACCCTCGTTTTTATTAAATCTTTTTCATAGCAATAATTTTTTCTACTTTGAATACGTGTCTCGGTGGTTCGACCCTACTTACCCTATCTACAAATCAATTGTAGGTAGTTTGAGTTGGAATTTATTTTTGACGCAATTCGACACTCGTCACCTTTTATTTCAAAGTAAATATTAATTTTAGATGAGATAGTTTTTTTTTATTTGAATGTAAAATTAGATAGATTTTTAATTATTATTATTTAAATATTGTGTTTAATTTTATGTTGAATTTAATTTTATAGGTTTGAAAAAAATGAACAATCAAGGAACATTGAACATTTATGGATATGGTGATTCGGCTTTAACTGAAACAGTAAGTTAATATTTTACTATTACTATTTTATATGTGATATGTGATATGTGATATGTGATATGTGATTGTGATAATAATGTGATTTTTATTTTATATGTGATATGTGATATGTGATTGTGATAATAATGTGATTTTTAGATTGACATTTTGAGAAGAAACAATGTCTCAATTGTCATGCGAGAACCGTTTGAACACGATGAAATGATAAGGGTAAACATTTGATGTTAAATTTTTTTTTTTTTTTGTATTTACATTAATTAACGAATATATATAGATTTTTTGACTAATATTTATAATTCATTATTAGGATCAAAATCGACTAACCAACTTACCGACAGTTGCATTGCCCCCACTGGTATTTAATTCATTTCAGTTTAAATATTTAGTATTATTTATTTATCATCATTCTCAAATATTTGAATCATATATTTGTAGTCATGGGATGAGTGCGTGAAAGAATATAGACGCTTGCACAAACCTACGACAAGGACTTGGAATGGGCATAATAAGGTAATTATTATTTTTTTTAATTATTATATTGTTAATTTAATAAAAATATATTGATTTCATTTTTTATTTATTTCAGGTGCTTTTACGTAAACGTACCTGGCCAATGTCTGTTTCGATTGAGACAACATCTTTACTTCAAGTGATTAAAAATCTATATGTTAATTAGATGTTAATTTATGTCTTATCTTTTTGTAAACAAGGACATAATGTTTATGTTCATAAAAATCCATATGTACTAGTACATATGCCCGTGTCCGAGGACACGGGTCTTTTTTTTTAATTAACTTAAACATTTATAGTTACAAATTATAGTGATGTATAAACATAAACAAGTATATATATATACTAGTACATATGCCCGTGTTCGAGGACACGGGTCTTTTTTTTTTAATTAACTTAAACATTTATAGTTACAAATTATAGTGATGTATAAACATAAACATTATGCCCTTGTTTACAAAAAGATAAGACATAAATTAACATTTAATTAACATTTAATTAACATATAGATTTTTATGAACATAAACATTATGCCCTTGTTTACAAAAAGATAAGACATAAATTAACATCTTATTAACATATAGATTTTTAACCACTTGAAGTAAAGATGTTGTCTCAATCGAAACAGACATTGGCCAGGTACGTTTACCTAAAAGCACCTGAAATAAATAAAAAATGAAATCAATATATTTTTATTAAATTAACAATATAATAATTAAAAAAAAAATTACCTTATTATGCCCATTCCAAGTCCTTGTCGTAGGTTTGTGCAAACGTCTATATTCTTTCACGCACTCATCCCATGACTACAAATATATGATTCAAATATTTGAGAATGATAATAAATAAATAATACTAAATATTTAAACTGAAATGAATTAAATACCAGTGGGGGCAATGCAACTGTCGGTAAGTTGGTTAGTCGATTTTGGTCCTAATAATGAATTATAAATATTAGTCAAAAAATCTATATATATTCGTTAATTAATGTAAATACAAAAAAAATAAAAAAAAATTAATTTAACATCAAATGTTTACCCTTATCATTTCATCGTGTTCAAACGGTTCTCGCATGACAATTGAGACATTGTTTCTTCTCAAAATGTCAATCTAAAAATCACATTATTATCACAATCACATATCACATATCACATATAAAATAAAAATTACATTATTATCACAATCACATATCACATATCACATATAAAATAGTAATAGTAAAATATTAACTTACTGTTTCAGTTAAAGACGAATCACCATATCCATAAATGTTCAATGTTCATTGATTGTTCATTTTTTTCAAACTTATAAAATTAAATACAGCATAAAATTAAACACAATATTTAAATAATAATAATTAAAAATCTATCTAATTTTACATTCAAATAAAAAAAAAACTATCTCATCTAAAATTAATATTTACTTTGAAATAAAAGGTCACAAAAAAATAAACAAATTAAAGAAACCATAAACAAATTAATATTTACTTTGAAATTAATATTTAAACTCTCTCTCTCTCTGACTCTCTCTCTACTCTATCTCTATCTCTAATTCTCTCTCTCACTCACACAGGAACGGGAAGCATAAATCAAAGAAACCACCACCACCGCCTCCCCTTCCCTTCATCCCGTCCAGCCTCACCACCGTGGCTACCCCACCCCTCCCACAATCAGGCGACCCCCTTCCCTTCCCTCCCCATTAAATCCTCCCACCGTCTATTCCGTCCAATCGATCGGCGTTACAACGTGGCTACCCCACCCCTCCCACAATCATCGGCTCTAATCAATGGAGGAAGCAACTACCCACCAAATCAGGACCTCCAGAGCAATCAATTTTTGGAGACGAAGCCCTAAATCACGCAAACTGTCCGCAATTCGTCTGGATCCGCCTCCAAACCGTCCGCAATTCGCCCTCAAATCCGGCCGCAATTCGCCCTCAATCCGGATTCAAGGTTGGTTCATCTTTATCATTGTTCCAGTTGTTGTTGTTGTTTTGGATTAAAGGTAATTTCCCTCCGGAGCAACCAATTGTCGTTGTTGGTTCATTGTTGTTGTTTTGGATTGAAGGTTGATCTGAATTTTGGTTCATGGTTTCATTGTTCCAACGATTTTTTTTTTAATTAAAGAACATAAATTAGTTAGTTTGGATTGAAGGTTCTGAATTTTGGTTCATGGTTTCATTGTTCCATCGTTTTTTTTTTTTTTAATTAAAGAACATAAATTAGTTAGTTTGGATTGAAGGTTGGATTGTTGGTTAATTGTTCCAGTTGAAGGTAATTTTGGATTGAAGGTTGGATTGTTGGTTCTTTAACTGTGTATAAACTTTTCTCTTTCATTTTTCATTCATGGATTCAACAGATAAGGTTGGTTCATTGTTCCAGTTGTTGTTGTTTTGGTTAAACAGAGAAATTAAACAGATGGAAGTGGAGAAATTAAACCATGAGGAAGAAATTAAACAAAGGAGTAAATGAGAAAGTAAATACCTTTTTGAAGTTTGAAATTTGAATTTTTGTTATCTGTAAAGTTTTTGGAGCTTAAATTTCAAAACAGTGGTGGAGTATATAAATGAGAAGGGGTGTGGATCTGATTCGGCAAATTCAAATTCTAGGAGGGAAAGATTAAACAGGGAAAGATTATCTTTTTTTTTTAAAAAAAGGGCAAAATGGGAAAGGGATTAAAAAGTGAGGGCAAAATGGAAATTTCCAGCCATGCAACTGTTCAAAGCACTGTTCAAATGGGGGGTCTTATTTATACTATATATATATATATATATATATATATATATATATATATATATATATATATATATATATATATATATATATATATATATATATATAAGGATTTTTAATTCTTTATTTTATTTTATATTATTTATTTTTATAATTAATAAATTATTATTATTATTATTATCATTATGATTAATAATTAAAAAAAATACTTCATACGATTGCGCCAAAATACAATTTGTTTGTTTGATTGGGTGGACTATTGATTATGATCATCGACCTTTTCTACTTTTCCTTCCTTACTACTTTCATACGAATATAAAAATTATTAAATGTGAACATACAAAGATTTTAAAAAATAAATTTGTAAATTAGAAGTAAAATGTGAGATTTTTTTTTTCTGATTTAATTCCATTTTATAATTATAAATTTCAAAATAACTCACACCCAAATAGGTTGAGCAAGTTGATCGACTCCCAAATAGGTTGGGCAAGCCGACAGGTCACACACAATAGGTTATGCAACAGGTCACACAATAAATTATGAAGAAGGTCACACAACAGGTCATTTTCTCTACCAATAACATCATCGGTCATACTTCTCTAGTAACGAATAGGTCACAGCAATCGGTTGAGCCGTGACATAGCCATTACCGATACCCCTTAATTTACCCATATTGAGTCGTGACGGAGTTTGTACCATTTGATTTGAATCGGTTGTGGGCTTTTTGGTTTGGATCGGTTAATGTGAACATTGGATCGGTCAGCTTGTGGGCTTTTTGTTGGGATCGGTCAACTACATTGGATCATTGGATCGGTCAGCTTGTGGGCTTTTTGGTTTGGATCAGTCAACTACATTGGATCGGTCAACTACATTGGATTGGTCAGCTACAATTGTTGGTTTGAATCGGTCAGCTACAATTGTTGGTTTGGATCGGTCAGTTACAACCTGGTTGATTTGAATCGGTCATCTACAACCTGGTTGGTTTGGATCAGTCATCCACTTATTATTGACCGGTCACATGCTTTGGATCGGTCGACCAATTTACTTGGTTTGGATTGGTCAGGAAGCATGTTTTGAATCGGTCAACCAATTGAGTTGATTTGCCAAAATCTATAGTATAAATGAGGGAAGTGGGATGAATAGTTGTATGAATAGTGCCAAAAGTTTTTTTCCTTCACTAAGTTGTCCCTTTCCCATTTTGCCCTCACTTTTAATTAAAAAAATACCACGTGTCCTCGGACACGAGCTTTTACTAGTTTTATATATATAGAGAATATATAGAGATATATAGAGAGAGATAGCGATGTAGGATTAATTCATTTTGTAACAAAACGTAAGGACATTGGTTGATTTAATCCCACATCGCTATCTCTCTCTCTATATCTCTATACATTCTCTATATATATAAAATAAATTAATGTCCTGATTCAAATTTGGCACAACTTAACAGAGTAATTACAAAAGTGCTACTCAAATATTCGCAAAATTTTTGGCGCTTTGACTGTTCATCGGATGACCTGCTTTAATATATAGATAGATGTCACCGCGCCTATTGAAAAGTTCTACTTATTTACAAAAATGTCACCGCGCACATTTTAAAACACGTTCTACGCTCAGCGAGCGTAGAGCACGTTTCACCCAAGATTTTGTGAAAAAAAAATCACTGTTTACTCATTTTCACTCGAAAATATATAAAATTGATCTTACACATAAATTAAAAAAGAGAAATTTACAAAAAACTACTTTAGAAAGATGGAAATTACAAAAAAAAAAACACATAAGTTCGAAATTACAAAAAAATCAGTTTTGGTCAAACAACTGATAATTTCAGTTATCAGTTGTTCAAATAACTGATAATTTCAGTTATCACTTGTTTACAACTGATAACTAAAATTATCAGTTGTTTGAAGCACAAGTTACTTTTCAAACAACTGATAATTTCAGTTATCAGTTGTAAACAACTGATAACTAAAATTATCGCTTATTTGAACAACTGATAACTGAAATTATCAGTTGTTTGACCAAAATTGAAAAAAAAAAACAAAAAAAAAAAGATTTTTATAAAAAAAAAATGTAGTTTTTGTAATTTCCCATCTTACATATTTTTTTTGTAAATGTCATCTTTTTTTAGTGAGTTTTTTTGTAATAAACCCATTAAAAAATATGTATATTAAAGTAAGTGTTATAAGTATGAAAGATAGGTAGAAAAGAGAAGTGAGATATGAAATAGTTAGTGGATATTTATTATTAGTATAACAAGTGGGTATAATAAATAAAAAAATAAAAAAATCATTTTGATATTTTATCTTTTTAAATGGGACACCCAAATTGAAAATTTGTGTCTTTTTTTTTACTTAGGGGCCGTTTGGTAGGTCGATAAATGACCGGATAAAATTATTAGTCCAATAAAAGTATGTTTGGTAGATTAAATGCAATCGTAGTAATTATCCAAAGTACAACCCAGATAAGCATCTGAACACCTCTTATTCCCTTCTTATTTATCCTAAAAAAAGGGTGGTATTATTAATCCCTGGATTAATAATCTCCTGACTATTAATACATCCTAATCCTATCAGCCTACCAAACGATCCTTTAAGGTATATAAAAAAGGAAACTATGACTTACTTTGAATGGAGAGATCATTTATTTTGAGATAATAAAAAATGTGACAATTATTTGTTATGAGATAGTAAAAGATTTTAAATAAAATTCAAACCACACAAAGGTTTTTTCTTCTTTTTAAAATCAACAAAAAGGGTTTTTGAACAATAGTAGTTTTTGTGATTTTAACAAAAAATGATGAACATTTAGAATTACAAGAAAGTTGGAAACTAAGGCAATAGTTACGATGGATTACAAAAGAGTGGAGATGGCCAGTTTAGGATTAAGCTCGCGGGAGTGTGAATGTGTGCCCAAATTTTTGTTTTTGTTGGATTCACGCGAGTTTGAAGACATCCGGTTTAATTTGAAAAACGGAGTCGCCACGCCATTTTGATTACCTCAAAACTTTGAAAAAAAGGTTTTATGGGTTCGGAGGTTAAGTTACCCCTTGGGAAGAACGGATCGTCGTTCACCCAAGGTGCCTTGCCGGAGCAAGTCTCCCAAGATCCCATTAATCGTGCTTGCTTGCGTGCTTTCTTGTGTGCATGTGTTTGAAAATAAGGAGGGAATGTCCCAAGTCGTCTTCCGGACGTACAAACCATTTATTGGTTGTCGCTCGGGATTTCTTGGATTTTATGTATTCGGGATTATGATCCCGTCCTCATCTTGGACTTGTGATCATCACATTTTTGGACCTTGGGACTTGCGTGATCGAGAGAATGACTCTCTTTATAGTCAAAGATGAGGTTCCTTAGAAAAGGAGGGTCCTTAGCCCATCAATCCTACACTTTAAGATGGTCGAGCTCATATAGATGCTTCATACTCATCTTAAGTGATAATCGGAGATATAGGGTTCAAAGGTGTCCCTTTCTAAAGAGATTATGAAACCTTTATGGAAGGAACGATGTAAAGATAGGATCTTTTACACCGGTCCGTTCCGAGGTTACTAATGGGGGAATGGGGGAATGCATGTAAAAATGACATTTTTAATGAAAAGATGACATTTTTGGGTTGCAAAGGATGCATTTGATTTAAAGAAATGATTTTTATTGCAAAGGATGCATAAAGACACAATTTTTATGCAAATGATGCATATTTATGAATTCAATATGCAAAGGATGCATAAAGATTGCATTTTGAAAAGCATAGGATGCTAGTTTATGGTAAAGACATGATCTTTAAAGCAAATGATGCTTGGAAAAGGGATTTTGAATGCAAAGGATGCATTTTTATTGAAAAGATTTGATTTTTATATGCAAAGGATGCATAAAGATGACATTTTTATTGGAAAATAGGGGTTTTAGGTGCAAAGGATGCACCTTTATGGATAAAGACTACATTTTTAATGGCAAATGATGCCTAATGCATGCAAAGGGGAAGGGGGAATATAAAGATATGATCTTTAATCTACCAAGTCCCAAGCAAGATAAAAGCAATGCAATGAGCAATTATAGAGCAATTAAGATGCAAGGTTAGGGCGTGCGAGGTTACCAATGACTTCGTTTTCTTCTTTGGGATGAAGCTAGGAGGAGAGGATTGATCTTGGGCCTTCAAGGAGGAGGGAGATGACTTCTTGAGCATCTTCTTCACCTTCTTGAACTTCCAGCTGTTCTTGGGAGGTTTCTTCACGTATTATGAGTATTTGTGGGTGATTTTGTTGTATGTAAAATGGATAGAGGAGGGCTCTATTTATAGGCAGTCTGGAAATCGCCAATGAAGCCGTGCGGCTAGGGACCTCGAGCTAATGCAGCCGTGCGGCATTATCCCTTGTGACTCAGCATTTCTAGAACCATGCAAGGTGGCAATATCTAGAAGCTTCCTCCCAATTAAGAAAAACGTGTTTCTTAATTGGGAAGGCTCCCTTTTAGCCCTTTATTCAATTTGGAACAGTTCCGGAATATTTCCGGAACACTAGGAAGGTCCGGAGAATTACCGGGAAACTTACCGAAATTGCCGAGAAATTTAACCGGAAGGCATGAGCCAGATTTGGGTACTTACAGAAGCCCCTCGGCAACGTCACTTGCAAGGCGAGTGGGGTTGTCGATAGAAAAGGATCCGATCTGGCGAATGCCGAGATGGATTGAGAGACCGAAGTGGTCGAGTGGCTGAACCTCTGGAAGGCTACCTACGTATCCCGAGTGGGAATCAAGCCAGGCCGTAGTTCGGAATAGATCCGCTGAGGAATGGAGAAGAGAAACTGGTCTCTTGCTGGGGAAGTAAAAGAAAATGACCTAAGAGGTCAAGCAATTGATCCTACTGGGGATATGCTAGGAGTGACCAATGTGGTCAGATATCTGAACCTCTATGAGGGATTACTTCATCACTGATGAGTGACAAAGGAACGGGGTGACCAAAGTGGTCGGATGGCTGGACCTTTTATAAAAGGCTACCTACGTATTCCGGAGGAATCAAGCCTTGATCGTAGTTCAAGCATCACTAGATAGTTAGGAACGATGTTTAGGATCCTTGAAGGTTTTGACAATTAATGGAGGCTGTCACCTGAGGAAACTAGAGCTTACGTCACTATTCGGGATAGAGGTATCTAAAGTTGAGAGAAACTTGAGCGTACGTCACTATCTGGGATAGAGGTAGCTTAAGTTTAGAGGAACTCGAGCATACGTCACTATCCGGGATAGAGGTAGCTTAAGTTTAGAAGAACTCGAGCGTACGTCACTATTCGGGATAGAGGTAGCTTAAGTTAAGAGGAACTCGAGCATACGTCACTATCCGGGATAGAGGTAGCTTAAGTTAAGAGGAACTCGAGCATACGTCACTATCCGGGATAGAGGTAGCTTAAGTTTAGAGGAACTCGAGCATACGTCACTATCCGGGATAGAGGTAGCTTAAGTTTAGAGAACTTAGCATACGTCGCTATCCGGGATAGAGGTAAGCTAAGTTTAGAGTTTTGACAATTCGGAGGTTGTCACCTAGCGTTATCCCGTTATAACGGAATTAACGAAGGCGACTGGGAAGAAAGCTTAATTGCTTAGGAGATAAGGGATATTTTCTGAAAAGGGTGTTATCTTAGTTAAAGGATAACGGGAATTGTAGGCCCAAGTGAAAAGTACAGGGGCAAAATTGTAATTTTTGCTCAGAGCGAATGAGGCCGCCCGGCATGAGAGGGAGGAAAAAGAAGCTGTACGGCTAGAAGATTAATTTTTCCAGATTATTTAAAATCTGATTTGAACGGGCTATTGGGCATTACTGCCGCCCATTCCAGCCGAGGAAGAGAGAGAGAAAGGAGAGAATTTCTGCAAAATTCTTCAATTCCCTTTGCTTCTATCGATTGGAATGGATCCGGAGGGCAATCCTATACCGAGGCAAGCAAGAAGAAACATCTCCGCGGCTGCGAGAAGGAGGAGGAAAGAGCTCGTTCGGACGGAGAGAAAGTATGACTTTCTTACGCCTCCGTCGGAGCTTTACCCGGGGAGAAGGGAGCACAAATTGACGAACCCGCGTCCGGTTGGGGTAAGCGTTCTTATTTGGCTCGATTCCGTCGAGTTTGATTGAATTTTCATTGATTTATGGCTTGACCCGAATTTTAGGAATTTTCTAGGATTTTCCTAGGATTTTTGAATGATTTTGAGACATTGACGATGAACCTATGAGGCTAAGAATATGCAATGTGCAATTTTTTTTTTGACAAAAATAATGGGAATGACCCACTTTTTTCTCGAAAATAAAATAAGAATGATAATTGTTTAAAGTGAGACGGAGTTCTTGCATGTGCTATTACTAGGTCAAAATTTTGATTATCAATGAGAAAACAAGATTTTTGGAAGATGAAAAGGATTCATGCATGCCATTTTTGAAAGAATAATGCTTTTGTGCAAGGAATTGTGAAAATTGTGATTTTGTGCTTTAGGAAAGCAATGGGACTTGACATGACGTGTTTCAAGTGATGAAAGATGCTTTTTTGATGCAAATGATGCTAGAAAAACTTTTGTAAATGATTTTCTTTTGAAAATATATGCACTTTTGAATATATGCATGCTTTTGAAAATGATGAAGGACTGACACACTTCTTTGTTGTGCTTGTCTACAGGAGAACAAGTCCAGAGGACCATCTGAGATAGCAGTCAGGCTTTGGCAGAGGATGCCAGATTTTGAGAAGAATGGGGTAAATCCCAAGCGGTGGTGCGGGCTCACCGTCCCTAGATTTATTCATCGAGGCTATCGGCGGGGGATCCACATCACCTCGAAGAGCAAGGGCTTGGTCCAGGCCCTATCTCGAGTTTTGGTGGGATAGCACCCATAGCTTCCATCCGAGGCGGGGAGAGGCGCAGTGACTCCTGCGATTTCACGGCTATTACCGGGTCTACGGCTCACCGGGAGGCCCGTGACTTGGAAAGACCACATTACGCGAGGAGTTCGGAGATTTGGTCGGGTTTGAGCCGATTCCCAAGGGACCAGGTATGGAGACGCGGAATGTCGAGGTGGCGATCCGTAACCGCATACGGGACTTTTCCGTTAGCGATGTGATCGCCCCAGCACCCGGGCTAGAGCCTTCGTGTGGTTGATGCTGTCGGTCACCATTTTTGCTAATTCTGGGACGCTGGCCATGACTTGCCTTCTCGACTCTTTGGAGGATGTGGATGGGATAGGGACGGTCTCTTGGGGAGAGGCCGGATTGGCGGAGCTCTACTTCTCTTTGGACATGTACAGTCGGAACAAGGCTGCTTCCATGGACTGTTTCTCCTTTGCCCTCGAGGTAGTCCCTCTTTTCCTTTTCTCTTTCCACTTTCTGCCTTTGAGACTTTTATGAAAGAGAAATGACCCTTTTGATGTTTTGAACATGCAGGTCTGGTTCTGTGAGGTGATCAGGTTCTTTCCGTGGAACCAACAGAGCGATATCACCATCTTCCCTGCTATGGTTATTTGGAGGGAGATGCGAGGATAAATTCACGGGAAAGACCCGGATTACTTTTGATTACAAGATGGTGAGGCCGGTCATCAATGGGGATGGGCACGACGGAGTGGACTTCTACCCTTGGGTGTATCCTGAGATTTTGGCCGGGAGAGGCCATTGAGGCGACGAGGCGAGAGGAGATGGCTTGGGCCGACATGTGATGTCATATATTTGGGGGACCGTTTCTCGAGGCATGGCCATGTCCCTCCATCGACGCCATTACTCCCCGTGATCCTCCAAAGCACGGATGCTGCAGCCCGTGGATTGGCCGAAGGATGAGATTGCTAGGTACCGAGCAGGCGTGGCCGCCGAGGAGTACTTTGACATGGATACCCCCTACGCCGTGTTTGTGGAGCGGCGGCGAGGACGCCACGAAGCTAGTGAAGCCGGCGGTCACTCGGGGATATGGGGAGGATGAGCCTGCGACCCGCCGATCCCTCCCGCGCATCCGTCCTATGTGGTCCATGGAGTTTCGAGGAGGATGAGGATTCTGTCCCCGACACTAGGGAGCCCCAAGATACCACCGCCGCCCGACAAAGACTGTAAGTATACTTTTAGGGTCTTTCCCTTTTTCGGCTTTCTTTGCTTTTTTGCAATTCTGAGATTTTCCGAGATTTTTCCGAGATTTTTCTCTTCTTTTCTCGGGTTCCACTCTCGCACTTATGATAGTGCCGGTCGAGGGCGGAATAGGGGTTTGGAAGGACATGTGCCTGGTCCCTTCGAGGAAGCCGGCTCGCGCTTCAAAGGCGGCGACGATGCACAGGAGCCCGGCGCAAGAGAAGGCATGTCAGGGGCACAGCGTCTACCTCATCGGCCTCGGAGTACTCTTCCAGTGCCATGCCTCGGGGGCGGGGACCCAATGCTGACATTCTGGAGCAGCTGGCTGAGTATGGGCACGATAATGTCCATTTGTCTGATGTGAACGACCCGGAGGACTTGATGAGGGAGGCTAGCATCTATGAGCTGAGCAGCGATGAGGAGAAGGAAGAATCGAAGGCCTAGGAGGTCTCTAGAGTGGAATTAGGAACAAAACAAACAATTAACACATTTGATGCACACTTTGTTTATTTTTTTTTGCTTTATTTGGGCGCCGATGGGGCGAAGACATTGTATTAATGCTTTATTTACTTTCCTAATTTATGCTTTTTAAATTTGCATATTATCTGGGCCTCGGGGCAGCTTTTTGCTTGGAATTGGGGCTGAAACTGGGCCAAAATGATTTATAATGGTATATAAATGATTGAATGGCTTACGGATATGTTTTTGTACAGGTTTTGGTTGAAAAAGTGGAGTGAAAACTCCCTTGGGCAGCAACTTGGTTCTTTGCAGAATTTTCTGCGAGATGGCTAATGTGGCCAGGTGCGGTTTTGTCCGAGAGGGCAAATGGCCGTGCGGCTCACGGTTCATGCGAAGCTGGTTATTTTACGAATAAAAGCAAGGCTTGGCCATTTCATTTCATTTTCACTCTAGACTTGTCCCAATTGTTCCCAGAGCACATTTTGGACTTAAAGACACCATCTTTGGTCATCTTGCAATGGAGAAGCCCATCAGATTGCAAAGGGAAGCGAGGACCGTTTTTGTCCAATCTTCAATCTTGGGTGAAGCACAACTTCCAATCTCACAAGGGGCTGCTTGATTCTTCCTTCAAGATCAAGTCTTTATGGCATTTGAGGGATCTCCCGCCCGATTGGGACCTTTTGAGGGCGACGACAAGGTTTTGGGGCGTCAGGAGACATGTTCTTGCTTTTCTTACAATGAGATTGTCCCAACGCATGAAGACTTCCGAGCCTTGATTGGGGGTCCAGAAATTGAGGCTATATCTATTCCGCTGATCGGAGATGTGCCGGTAGCGGTAAAGCTTGCATCTTTTAACGAGATTTCTTTGGAAGAGAATTTGAGGGGATGATGATAGCCCGGACGGGATTGACCTTTACGATATCCCGGGCAGGTTTGGGTCTCCGGCTATAGGCTGCGACCATGGTGGCTATGGATGCTTTCATTCTCTGCATATTTTACGCTGCATTCCTTCTTGAGTCAGTGGGGATCTGTCATGGCGGTCTTTTAGACATGGTCGAGAGGCTGCGGGGCAGGAAGGATATTGTCCCATTGGTTTTGGGAGAGACATTGCATGGCATCGATAGGATGGCTAGGGAGACCATTTCATGAGGTGCAGGAGTCCGGTACATGCGACTTTGTGGGCTGCGGGAGAGGCTCGGGGCTTTGCCGGGGGGCCTGCCGACTTCCCGGTGCCCTTGGGTAATTTCTCGTAGAGGTGCTGGCAGAGACGGGGACCGGGGTAGGCGGGAGGGCGGCGATGGCTAGGCTATCCACTTCGGACATTCGTTGGTGGATACCTCATTGGAGGTTGCGGACCCGGGAGGATATTTCGGGAGTCTTATCTTTGTGAGGGTTCCGGGGTTACTCTGGTCATCCTTCTACATTCCACTGCTTGGTATCCGGGCGGTTTGGGGCTTTACGGGAGCCATTGAGTGATTGGGAGGACATCGGGACCATGGAGGTGGTGCCATTGGACATGAGAGATCCGGCCCGACTTCTTATTCTTATCGAGGGCTTGGACATATCTTTGCTTTCCCACCAGGCTATCTTCGGGAGCGGGAAGAGCACCATCTTGACCCTTTGTCTACTTGGGTAGTATGAGAGGGAGATGGGAGCGACTCGGGTCATTACGGGGGAGAGACATCGGGCTTTATTGGGGGCCGGCGTGACTCGAGTAGGACTACGAGGAGGCGAGGCTAAGGCGGAGTCGCCATAACCGGTCGGGTGACACGATCGGGGATATGGAGGCTCGATACAAGAGATTGTCAGAGAGTCGCTCCTTTGGCGAGGCTCGAGAGGGAGGAAGTGCGGACTCGTGCACTTATTGACACGGGTTTGATAGAGGCTCCGGTGAGGATCTGGGAGATCGGGATAAGGGATACCGACCTTATAGAAAAGAAGAGAAAGAAAACTCGACGGGGTCGAGGTAAAGGGAAGAAGACCAAAGAAGACTCGGCGAATGACGGCGACGGATCTTTTCTTAGGATTCCCTTATTGCTATTTTGCAAACACATTAGCTTATTTAGGCATTTTTTTTGTTTTAGATCTTTGTAGCGGGTTAGCGAGTCAAGAGTAGACCGTGCTTGAACTCATCAAGAAGTTTTTAACTTGTAATGAACAAGAAATATTATCTTAGAAATTAATCAAGACACATTTCATGGAAATTCAAATGTCTTATTGATTGGGACCCGTTTTATGGCTTGAAATACCCTTTATTATTTAGGACGCACTTCATGGAAGCTTGATTGTCCTTTTTATTGTTTAGACCGAACCATATATGGTGCCTACGTTCCCCTTTTACAAGAAAGACTAAGGGGCTCGGGTCTTCGTAGTTCATTACGGTGAACTATATTTTTTTTCTTTTTTTTTCTATTTTTTATGTGTACGGCCTGTTTTTGCCTAGACCGCCCTTTTTGGGTTTTCGGCCTAGTGGGCATTACTCTTTTTGCACTAAGATTTTTTCTCTTTTTTATGTGCAACCATTTGTCTTTTGCCTAGACCGCCCTTTTTGGGGTTTCGGCCTAGTGGGTATTACTCTTTTTGCACCCTTTTTTTATTTTCTTTTAGACATAGTATCTTTTGAGTTTATCACCGTTGATTGGGTGGACAAAGGGATTGCCGTCCAGTGCGCAAGCTTCATGGCTCCTCCCGATAGTATCTTACGCACCACATAAGGGCCGATCCAAACGGGTTCCCATTTTCCCAGGGGTTGTCTGCGGTAGGGGCTTCACTTTCAACACTAAGTCACCCTCTTTGATGTCTACGGCCTTGACCTTTTTATCAAACGCTCTCGGCCATCCGCCTCTGGTAGGCTCGGGTGTGTTCCATGGCTTTTAGCCTTCTTTCATCAAGCGGGGCTAACTCATCATGCCGGCCGCGCAACCATTCTACTTCATTGACACTATTTTCCGGGAGGACCCTTAATGACGGGATTTCCAACTCAGCTGGTAACACTGCTTCCATCCCGTAGGTTAGGGCAAAAGGAGTTTCTCCTGTAGGCATTCGACAGACGTTACGTAGCCCCAGAGTGCCAAGTGCAGCTTTTCGGGCCAATCACGACCATGGGTGGCCATTTTCCGGATGATCCGTTCAAGCGTCTTATTAGTAGCTTCCACGGCTCCATTAGTCGAGTGCATGTACGGAGACGACTTGTGGCGAGTGATTACGAATTACGACGGCCAACCTATCGCAGTCCCCTTCAAAGTGTGACCCATTATCGGAAATGATCTCGTTGGGCACCCCATATCTGCACATTATGTTTTCTTTGATGAACTGGGCAACCTTCTTGGAAGTGAGGACCTTGTAGGACTTGGCCTCTACCCACTTGGTGAAGTAGTCGATGGCTACTAGCACAAATTCATGCCCGTTGCTTCTGTAGGGGCTATTTTCCCTATCACGTCAATACCCTAAGTTGCAAACGGCCAAGGAGTCGTCATGCGATGCAGGTCATGAGGCGGGAGATGGTTGAGGTTAGCCAAACCGCCGGCACTTGTCGCATGCTCGGACGTCTTGGACACAATCTGTTTCCATGGAAATCCGGTAGTAACCCATTACGAGGATGACTTGCATCAGGGCTCTGGCATTCATATGAGGACCGCAGGGACCATTGTGGACTTCGGTCATCAACTCTTTGGCCTTTTCTTGAGTGACGCATAAGAGGAGTGGTCCTTGGTACCGCTTCTTGTATAGGTTGCCTCCTAGAATGACATAATAGGAGGCCAACCTTTTCAAGGCTTGTAAGCTTTTGGTTCTGACACCTTCTTTCGGTCTACCCTCTTTGTCTTTGAAAGGCGACTCTCCATCTTTGAGGAAGCTGGTAAATTTGATTGTACCGGGGTTCCTTTATAGGCTCGGGTCCCAGTCTACTTCACTGACGGAAGGTGGGGCTTCTCTTCTACCCACTCGGAAGGGTTTTATAGCTTTTCCCTCGGGGATCTCTACCAATGAGGCTAGAGTAGCTAGGGCATCTGCGAATCTGTTCTTTTCCCTTAGCAAGTAGTGGAAGGTCACTTCTACGGCTGTCGATCCAACTCCTCCATATGGGCATGATACAGCTGCGGGTTAGGGTCCACAGTCTTCCATTTGTTGGAAACACTGGTTGATGATCGGGGTGAGTCTCAGTAAACTTCTAGCTCCTTGACGTTCCTTTCTAAGGTAGCTTCCAAACCCGGCAATGCGAGGCTTCGTACTCGGCAACATTGTTCGTGGCGGGGAAGTTCAACTTGAGGGCTATAGGTGTATGCTCATCTTTCGGATCGACCCGGTAGCATCCGACGCCATTTCCTCTTTTTGTTAGCGGCTCAGTCGAAGAATAATTGCCATCGGTTTTCGGGCTCATTTGCAAAGATCCCTTCATGCAGGAATTGGGGTTCGGGCCCTCTGTCTTCATTGCGGGAAGTTTGCCGGGTGGTCGACAACGCTTGACCCTTGATGACCTTTACGGTCACATAGTTGATGTCGTACTCTGCTAAGAAGAAGGACCACTTTGCTAGACGCATCGAGAGGGAAGGCTTATCAAAGATGTACTTGATAGGGTCCATTTTGAGACCAAATTCACGGGGTGGGCTTGCATATAATGCTTCAACTTGCTTGACTACCGGACCCGATCTGCATGGTCTTTTCACATCTTTGAGTAATTGAGCTCACTTCCCTGCAGGCTTCGGTGACAAAGTAAATGGCATTCTCCACCCGAGAGTCTTTCTTCTCTGAGCAAGCATAGCCCCAGCTGCCGTATCGGTGACGGTGAGATAGAGCGAGAAGAGGTTTCTGTCTATGTGGGGGCATAGTGGAGGATGTACCAAGTATACCTTGATGCAGTCAAAAGCATCCTGGCATTCTTCGGTCCATTACGTGTCTACGTTCTTCTTCATGAGCTTGAAGATGGGCTCGCACATAGTGGTCAGCGATTGGCGAAGCTTGGCGATGTCTTTGCGGTTTTCCCATAAAGCTCTTGACTTAAATGCAGGTCAGAGGTGGCCTCATATCCATAATGGCTTTGATCTTTTGGGGGTCAACTTCGATACCTCGCTCAGTGACCATATACCCAAGCACTTTTCCCCTTGTCACTCAGAAGGTGCATTTAAGCGGGGTTTAGTCTCATGGAATGTTGTCTCGGCCTCTCAAAGAACTTCCGCAGTCAACAAAGTCTTGCCCGTCCTCGCCTTTGGAGTGGATTATCATGTCGTCTACGTAGACCTCAATCTCCTTGTGGATCATGTCATGAAAAAGCGCGGTCGGCCCTTTGGTAAGTAGCCCGGCGTTCTTAAGCCCAAATGGCATCAACGTATAACGGTAAGTTCCCCACGGTGTGGTAAAGGTATCTTTTCTTGGTCTTCCTCGGCCATCTTGATGCGGTTGTATCTGCAAAGCCATCAATGAAGGATTTGACTTCGTAATGGGCGGTTGAGTCCACCAGGATGTCTATGTTTGGCAAAGGGTAATCGTCCTTGGGGCTGGCCTTGTTCGGATCTCGGAAATCCACACGGCGGCGCACCTTCCCATTGGCCTTGGTAACGGTCACAATATTGGATAACCATGTCGGATATTCAATGACTACGATGAATCCTACCCGCAGTAGCTTCTCAATTTCTTCTTTGACTGTAGAGACCATTACGGCTTGATCTTCCTCGGTTTACATTTCTTGGCTTAGCATGCGGTGCTAAAGGGATTACGTGCTCTACTATCGAAGCTGTCTAGCCCGGTATATCCTGTATGACCATGCAAACACGTCGACTTATTCCACTGAGCAGATCAATCGATGTCCCGTTCAACCCCTGGAAGAAGTTTCCGATCTGTGTCTCTTTAGGTTCCTCGACGGTACCCAAGTTCACACTTGTCAAAACCTCCTCGGCGGCTTGGGCCCGGTTTTCCTCTTTTACGAAACACTGCTTAAAGATTTCTTTAATGTATTGTTCATTTAGTGTGTTTGCATCTTGTTCAAATGATTCATTATTAAGCTGTTGTTAAGTTTTAAGTTAATTTATCATTTGTTAAGTTGGCAATAAGAGGATACTCGAAAGATCTGTCATTTCATTCAAAATAAGGGGAAAGTTGACATCGATTACATTTTGATAGTCCTCGGGCGTGAGGCCTTCGGATGACTCGGAAGGTGGAATTCAAAGGTTCTGACTCGGCGTATGGACAACGGGGTGTTTGACACGGGGGTTGAGAAGGACGAGGTACCAATCCAAGCTCCGCTATCATTTCTTTGTCGGGCGGCTATCGGTCCCGAGAACGTCTCCCAATTCTTCAACGGCATCTCTGTCTTAGTTACCAAAGTGCGGGGATCAAAAGGATTTTCACCACCGTCTCCAATTACGGCAACTATCTCGGTATACGAGTGAAGTCGATCAAATCCGGGATCTGTGCTTCTTCATCAAACAACTATAGCAAGCCCCACTCATTGTCTTCACTATTGGCGGCTTCTATCCGGCTGATCTTCGGAAGAGCTAACTCGAAAGCGAGAGAAGTCCATTACCACGGATCTTGACTCTTTGGCCATTTGTCTGAGTTTCCTTTGAAGACATACTCGTTACGAGCGGTGAGTGGTAGCCCCGAGGAATGTCGGCAAGTCAAGGAACATTCTTCGAATAGGATTGGTGGCTTTCCCCTCATTTTCTCAAGATTTTCCGAAGGGTTTTTTGCAAGGAGATCTCGATGATCATTTTTATCGTATTGTGTCCCGCCTTTTGTAAAGTAATGGGTCGAGGGATAAGCGTGGCAGGGATGAAGCTGGACCCCTTTAACTTTTCGCCATTCGGTTTGTACCCCAAGCCGTATCTGGTAGTGTGCTCCTTTACATCGATGATGGTATTGCGACCACTGAAGTCTTCTACCCAATCCAAGTCAGGAAGATAACCCATTTTTCTCATCATTCTCATGGCGGGAGGGATTTTATCGGAAGTAGTAGTGAGGTCGGTGTAACATACTTGTGCTTTGGAAGGAGCTACGAGAGAATCCTGTCAATGCCAACCCTTCGTCATCATGTTTGATTTCCAATATCGGGATGTCTCCGATCTTTGGTTCCTTCTACCGTGACACTGTCTCCATAAATGGTGGTGATAGTACCATCATTCGGCGAAATTTGGCCTTTGGTGCAAAGTAGAGGCTACCCCATTTATCTGGTGGATCCAGGGCCGTCCCAGTAGAGCGATAAATGAAATCGGAATATCAATCACTTGAAAATCAACGTCCATGACCTTTTTCCGAACCACGGCTTGAGTAGCAATCCCCAAAGCGGCCGTGCGGTGGAGTCATAGGCTTTAATAGTCGACTAGAAGGCTTCAAATCGGTTGGCTTCAAGCCCAATAAGTCCATCATCTTGGGCGGCAAGACATTCATTGCGGACCCTCCATCGACTAATACCGTGGCAATCGACGCTCTTCTAACTCGGACTTGTGATGTAAAGAGGTTCGTTATGACTAGCCCCATACTTTGGCGAGTCCAAGTCGGTGAAAGGTAATGATGTTTTCGTAGTGGATACTTCCAATCATTTGGACGACCTCGTGCAGGGTGACATCTATGGGCACCATGGTCTTGGCCAAACTTTCTTCTAGCTTCAACTTATGAGGGTATGAAGAGGTTAACGGGGACCACAAGGAGATATTGGCTTGGGTACACTTCAAGCTGAGTCAACACTTGGATCCTCTTTGTCGAGTACGGTTTTCTACTTAGGCTTATAAGGCCTCTTATATGTCTTTGGCTCAGAGACGGCATTCCTTTTGTCACCCTTAGGAACACTCTCAATACTCATCTGTCCAGGACCGAGTCATCACATAGACATTAGATTTTCCCGGGTCATTATTCCTACTAGAGGATTACATTAGCTCTTTCAAAGTCGAGGCGGGCTCTTGGCGGCGTATGGCCAATTCTGGCGGATTAATCGATTAATGGCACTCTCTTGGAGGCGTAGGCCGCTTCTCGAATCGATCCCAAGTTAACGGCTTTCGACCTTCTCGGGGTTCGACTCTCGATTGGCTTAGCAGCGGTTAGGTGGTTTCGGCTTTTCCTTCTCCGTTTAGAGCCTTCACAGTCTCATTCAAACTTTTCAAAGTCACATGCAACAGAGTTATCACCTTCGGGGTTTGGAGCACAGCGGCGGCTTTCTCATCCGGGCCCAACAATTTTTCAACGAGTGGGATCACATTCCTCATCAGCATCGAAGCATGTCCCTTCTTTCTCTACGGGTCGGCCTTCGACGGCATCTTTGACATTGGCCAAACATTTTACGAAGTGAGAAATTCCATCTTCAATAAGGATTTTTGCGGGGCCAAACCTCATGGCGGGTTTGTTCTTCACTTTGTCGGGAAGGTTTTACGGGCTTTTTGGCTTACTGGCTAACCACTCTTCTCTTTGTTCCTTAGGCACTTTGGCCGTGTCTTCATCGGTATCAACTGCAGTAACTCTCGCGGGAACTTTCGTCTTGACTACGATGACCAATGAGGGCAAAAGCGGTCGGGATACTTGACGCCATATAAGAGGTATCTTGGACTCCTCCTCGACTTGGGAATTACCAAGAAAACATCGTTGTCGTCACGGGACATAAAGGGGGCCAGGGTCGCCTCGAGACTTAAGACTCTTTCCGGGGCATCCATACACTCTTCTTCGGACAAGGTCTCGGGAGTGACTACTAACACCGTAACGAGTCTACTCTCCACGATGAGAGTTTGGCTTCCGCGATGCTTACGTTTTCCGGATCGGTGGGTGGAGCCCACTTTCCTCTTTCGGCTAGGGCTTCAATTAAATCCCTCCATTCACCGACCAAGTCTTTGTAAGGAGTATTGAACTCTAGGATGTAGGACTCATATCTTGCCTCATCTAAGCTAGCATCCTTTTCCGAGCCTTCACAGTGCCGCAAATACACTTTGAAGTGATTTCATCCCCTATTCCAGTCTGGTTTTCTACCTCATCTTGCCCTTTAGGTTTCACTTCTGCGACTCCAAGTCCATTCCTTCTCTTGAACTGTCATCATCACTGTAAATCCATCCATTCCTATTCTCGTTTCCGGCGATTCTTCACTACCACCGGCTCCGAGAGATAGGCAAATTCACGGGCGTTGACGAAATTAGAGAGGTCGGGGTGGTGCTTGGGATTCCGGAGTAAAGAGATTTGGATTAGGTGAAAGGAGGGAAAGAGTCCCACGGGGGAATGCAAAGGTCTGTAGGGTGTCGGGACCACGACGGCTCGGGATGTTAGGGAAGGCGAAAGGGACAGTCTTTGGCAATGGATCATATGAGGATGGGGAGGGCATTGGCTATAGGCTAGCTTTTCTTCCCTAGTCATCTGGTTACCCAAACCGGTCTTTGTTCTCTGTCGAATCGGACATTCTACGACTTTCCTCGATCGACCAAACCGAGGATTCTCGCGAACCGTCCGAGAATTACTGCGCTAACAAGTCAGCGACCCGGTGTTTTCACCCACTTCTTTCTCATTGCGGGAAAGGGATAGGAAAGGTTTAGACTCGGGGTAGATGTTTAGCCGAAGGCTCGGGCAATATGCAAATTAGAATCTTCCGGTTTACTTAAAACAGTGTCTTTTATTAATATCTATTTGGTTGGAAAAGGGGTTTGCCCTTCTTTTCGTAACTACTCTAGATCCTGGATCGGTGGATTCCGTCACTACGTCTATAAGCCCCTCGTATTCCACACGTATTTCGACCTCCCGGGGTGGGACGGCCGGGCGAGGGTCTTATAGGGCACGCGGATCCCACCGACCGAGAGTAAAGAACGCTCCTAACGGGTCTAGCGGGTCATAGGAACTTTCAAAGCACGAGCGATGCGGATTATAGTCAAGGCAATACCGAGAAAGTCTCGTCTTTCTGCCTTGATAGGATTTTGGCAGAATTTCGCTTGAGCGAATGACGTTTTGACTTTCGGTAATGTCCGAGAAGATAATAGGCATGGGTCGGGCGGAAAAAGCCGGATGACACAGTGTCACATTGAACTTCGTTGCATACGCCGGGCGTGAGTCAGAATCGAAGTCAATGCCGAGTCAAGATCTTGCCAATTTTTCTTTGTCGGAATTTTGGCAGAGCTTCGCTTGAGCGAAAGATCTTTTGATTTGTTGGCAAAGACTCGGTCTTGACTCTTACGCATTCCGTGCAGGTCAAGGTCAGTAGTCAATGTCGGTGTCGAGATCTCGCCAATTTTTCCTTGTCGGAATTTTGGCAGAGTTCCTCTTCCGTTATGAACTAAGGCTTGACCTTTACGAGGGTATACAACTGGGCTATATGACACGGACTAGACCAAAAACCAACCAAAAGTCACGGTTTTTTGAAACGTGTGACACGGACTGCGCATTGGTCGACACTGGCTGCCATGGGGAGGTTGGGATGATTCCGTGCGCGCCAGGGAGCATCGTAAAGGTCAGTCTGTCCGTGGCTGCAGTGGAACCACCCTCGGGTTTGAAGGACGTGCGTGCAAAGTGTACAGGATATATCAGGTGCGCGTAGTGTGCGGTCTCCTAAAAATGTTCCTTTTTGAGTTAAAACAGAGATTTTCATAATGTGTTTTAAAGGAATGATTTTCGGGACGGGGAAAATGCAGCACATAAGCACGTAAATTTTCTGGGAGCCCCAGTCAGTCATGGAGCTGAGTAGCCCCAAGCTGCTAGGACTACCAGATTAACCTCAATTTTTCCTGGTGGAATTGTGTTGGTGTTATGCCCTAGGCCTATAATTGATAGACTTATGTGTTGACATTATTTATTATTATATGAGATGTTTATCATTTGATTATTATATGTTTTGTATATTTGTTTATAATAATCTCCGTCCCTAATTATTAAGAGAATAATTAGTATAATTGTCAATGGATAATCATGTGATGATTATATGCATAGAGATGCACTTTGAAATTATGGGTACTTGTTAGAGAACAAGTGACTGGACATGACCCGCATGAGATTTATGTCATGGTCAAATGTCATAATTAAATCTCATACGGTTACTTCATTTAGTCCCTAGACCTGAGATTATCATGACCTTACATATGATGAAAGTCATGTTTGATTTTAGTCAAACGATGTCTTAACACGATATCTATAAAGACTATCATTGGCATGATCGGATTCATGATGGGAAGGATGATAAGTCAAGAAGGAATTTGTCCCTCGGAAGAGAGATGTTTTGCTTGGGCCCCTCGATGAGTAATAATGATGAAAGTGTATGGCCGTACCCCAATATGATTGGAATTATCATTATACTCAAGAATCGAGAAAGCATTGAACAATAACAAGTTGACGAGGACCATGACTTGTGTTCAATATAACATCGTGAGACAAAGGGAGAAATGGAAGTACACCAATGGAAACGTGAACTCTTACGTTACATTATTTGGGTAGACATAATGGCTTGCTAGAGTCCGCTTATGTCTTATGAGGTTCGATATGATCGAACTCATTGCCAACATAATGTAATCCTATTGGGTCACACACAACTAGAATGAATTGGTTAAACCGGAGGAAGAATGATTGAGAGTCTCAGTATCTGGCTACATATGTCACGCGACATATTAAGCCAATGGCTTACTATACCATGCGACATAATAAGCCCGTACGCGGTTTGACAGCCTGTCTCTCCTAATACGATTAGGAGACGTATTCTTACTATTGTAGTATAAATACAATGGGTCTGTCAGACCTAATTCTCTAGCCGAAATTTTCAAGCAAAATTCTCAATCAAATACTCTCAATATTCTTCAAGGTTTTAGATCTAGCAATCATCAAGAAGTTGTTCTTGAATTCATTCAAAGGTGTGGATACCGAAAGAGGGTCTTCGCTCGTTCATCGATCAAGGCCTAGAGTTCAAGCAAGTTGAAGAACGAAGTTTGTGATTCGATATCACATAATCAAATCGTTCGATAGCTCAAGAACGGAAAGCGTTCGAGGTTGGTTTAATTCTATCTCATAAGAATTTAAATTAATTGTATAGAACGGATCCTAGGGCTTCTTGGGTTTTATGTTTTTAATGCTTAATTCCGCTGCGCATGGACCCGTAAAACCCAACAGTGGTATCAAAGCTTCGTTCGTATGATTAAGTTTGAGTTAACATGCTAGATTTAAGATATAAATTGTTTATATGCTTATTGCATGTTTTGTATGTGATATAATTTTTAATTGTTTATGTGAAACAATGTGAAAATCGTTTTCGTATTATGCTGAATTAAATCTGTAAAAAGTTGTTTTATGTGATTTAATTGGTTGAAATCTGTATTGGTTCGAATCTGGAAATCCTGTAACTTGGCTGCTTAGGTCGCGCGACATGATGAGCCATGTGGAATTCTGGTTATCTGGCCTGTTAGGTCGCGCGACATATCAAGCCTCTGGCTGATGTTGTCACGCGACATAATAAGCCAAAAGCTGCGAAAGCAGTTTATTCAATTTTTCTGCTATTTTGTGATTGTGTTTACAATCTGATATGTTCATATGAAAATCTGGATGTTATAAAATTAAGTTATAAGGCCATGCTAGATTGATTCATTGATATGCATGCTTAATTGATTAAAATATGATTTTAATAATTATTGCGATGCATGTTTTATTTGTTCTTACATGCTAAGAATTTTTTAATTAGATGTTTAGTTGAAACATGATATTTAGTTTCCTAATATGTTTAGATTTAGACATTGTAAATTTTGGATCTTATGATTGTTTATGGAAACAAGTCATAAATACGCGAAATTTAAAAGAAAACTGATTGTTTATAAAAGGTAGGGATTATGTTGCCTAATCAGAGTTGATTTCTAAATATGCATGTCTAGGAGAGTTCTGTCTAAGGAAGAGTTGGTACTTAAGAAGTCCTTGTGGCTCACCTATCTTCTGGGAACTTACAGTGCATGATTTTGACTATCTTTCTGATATGCTTATAATCTACCTTTAAAGAACAACCTTCATCTAACTTTTAAGTTCTTTATGCCAATTCATGATTAAAAACACTTGAGACCATTCGGATAGTTTTGGGTGGGCTTGCCATAGCAAGGTGCTTTGATTCTATTCGAATGCGAGCAAGATGAGGAAATGGTGGTTCCTATACGTTTTAAAGTGAATGAACTTAATTGGGTTATCAAAATGGTTTTGGACCCAAGGCATAAGATGAGATTAAAATATACCTAGACATATGATGTCTTGAATAAATCTCATAAAAGATCTAAGAGTCATATAGTTGATATGATTGATGTTTTCTACCTAATTAATTTAATTTTGAGCGGTTTGCCATAGCAAACTTGAAATTGAATTAAAGTTGGATCTTAGCCCATTAAATGTATATTATGCTCATTTGCATTTGAAGGTGTATAATTTAGTGGGAGCATTTATTTAAATGCATTATACTTCTCATATAATATGTTTACTTATATGTGTTCATATTTTATGTATATCTTTTTGTAGAATAAATGGCATCAAACAATAATCACTTTTCCTTTATGATCTGTCCTTGAGAAGGAAAAGTTGGAAGAGAATGGTACAAACTATATGGATTGGATCCGTAGTTTGAGAATTGTTCTCAAACAAGAGGAGAAAGCATGCGTTCTCGATGAACCTATTCCACCTTAACTCTGCGCCAATGTTGCTAGAGCTATAAGGGAACAATATACGAAGCACAAGCGTGACTCTACAGATGTTGGTTGCCTTATGCTCTCCGCCATGTGCAAGAACCTTGAAGGATCTTGAGCACTTGGGGACGGTCGACTTAAACAATCGGGCGTGGAAATGTTCCAAGTTCAAGCTAGGTAAGAAAGGTACAACACGATTCTTTGTCTTGACCTCATGCAAGATGAGTGAAGGACAAGTTGTTGGTCCCCATGCTCTCAAGTTGAAGGGCCACATTGAGCATCTTGAAAGGCTCGGTTTTCCAATTAGCCAAGAGTTGGCTACCGACATAATATTGAATTCATTACCTAAAAGTTTTAGTCATTTCATAATGTCACAGCTATAACATGGGTGGAATGAATAAAAACCTTTCCGAGTTAGTTCAAATGTTGAACACTGCGGAAACCAATATTGTCGAGAAGAAAATCGACCAAGTGCTAATGGTTAACAAGGGGAAAGGGTTCAAGGGTAAATGAAAGGCAAAGGTTGCTAATCCTAAGGCAAAGGTTGCCAAACCCGAAGAGGCTTTCAAGCCTAAAGAGGCTAAGCCCAAGTCCCAAGAGGACACAATCTGCTTCCATTGCAATGAGATTGGACATTGGAGGAGAAACTGCGCAAAATACAAGGAAGCACTGAAGAAGAGCAAAGGAGTTGCTTCGACTTCAGGTATCTTTGTTATAGATATATTCCTATCTACTTCTAGTTCTTGGGTATTGGATACCGGATGTGGAACTCACATTTGTTTAAATGTGCAGGGTCTAAAGAACAGAAGGATGCTTAAGGAAGGTGAAGTGGACCTACGTGTGGGGAATGGAGCAAGAGTTGTTGCATTAGCCGTAGGAACTTATGAAGTTACTTTACCTAGTGGGCTAATACTTGTTTTGAACAATTGTTATTACGTTCGAACTTTAAGTAGGAATATTATTTCGATTTCATGTTTGGATAATGAAGGTTTTAATTTTCTTATATGTGATAAGAAATTTTCTATTTACAAGAGTGAAATGCATTATTGTGCTATTTGTTTCATTCAATGGCCTTTATATTCTTGATGTTGAAAATCGTGATAATGATGTCTATAACATTAACAAGAGATCTAAACCCAATGATGTAAACCACACTTACTTATGGCATTGTCGTCTTGGCCATATAAACGAGAAACGCATTTCTAAACTCCCACAAAGATGGATTTTTGGACTCACATGATTATGAATCATATGAGACATGCGAATCTTGTTTACTTGGCAAGATGACCAAGGACCCATTTACCAAAACCGGTGAAAGGGCGGGCGACTTATTAGGACTCATACATACCGATGTATGTGGGCCTATGAGTAAGCAATGCTAGGGGAGGATTTTGGTACTTCATAACATTCACTGATGATTATAGTAGATTTGGATATGTTTATCTAATGAAACATAAAAGTGAATCGTTTGAAATATTTCGAATATTTCAAAATGAGGTGCAAAATCAACTTGGCAAAACTATTAAGGTACTTCGATCCGATCGAGGTGGTGAATATTTGAGCCAAGAATTTGGCCGATCATCTTAAGAGTTGTGGAATCGTTTGAGAACTCTCTCCACCCGGAACACCACAATGAAATGGTGTGTCTCGAAAGGAGGAATAGAACTTTGTTGGACATGGTTCGTTCTATGATGAGTCAAGTTGAGCTTCCTTTATCCTTTTGGGGACATGCACTAGAAGCTGCTTGCTTTTACTATAAACGAGTTCCTACCAAATCGGTTCAAAAGACCCCATATGAGATGTGGCATGGAAGAAAATCTAGTTTGTCTTTCATGAAGATTTGGGGTTGCGATGCATATGTCAAGAAGTTAACCTCGACAAGCTAGCACCTAAATCGATAAATGTGTTTTAGAGTAGGATATCCTAAGGAAACCAAAGGATACTATTTCTACAACCGAAACGAGAACAAAGTGTTTGTTGCTCGAAATGGTACTTTCTTAGAAAAGGAGTTTCTTCGCAAAGGAACCGAGTGGGAGTAAAATAGATCTCGAAGAAATTCGAGAACCCGAAAACAACATTGAACCAATGGTGAAAGCCGAACCAAGTTCACAAACGGTTGTGGAACCGGTTCAAGATGCACAAGTTCTTCGCCGAAGTGGTAGGTCACGATCCGAACCCGAGAGATATGGATTTCTCGTTACGGAAAGTGATGAAGTGGAGTTAATCGAAAATGATGAACCCACTTGCTATCAAGAAGCGATGTCCGCTCCTGATTCAGAAAAATGACAAGAGGCCATGAAGTCCGAATTACAATCCATGGCTGATAATCAAGTTTGGAACTTGATTGATCCACCCGAAGGTATAAAAACCATAGGGTGCAAATGGGTCTTCAAGAAGAAGACCGACATGGATGGGAAGGTGCACACCTATAAGGCTAGGCTAGTAGCTAAGGGATATAGGCAGATTCACGGCATAGACTATGATGAAACCTTCTCGCCTGTAGCTATGCTTAAGTCTATTAGAATTTTACTTGCCATAGCCGCATATTATGACTATGAGATATGGCAAATGGATTTCAAAACAGCTTTCCTTAATGGGAAGTTACTTGAGGATGTATACATGATACAACCTGAAGGTTTTGTCAATCCAGAAAATTCTAACAAGGTGTGTAAGTTGCAGAAATCCATTTATGGATTGAAGCAAGCTTCTAGGAGTTGGAATCTACGTTTTGATGAAGCAATCAAGGAGTTTGGCTTTATCAAAAACGAAGATGAACCTTGTGTATACAAGAAAATTAGTGGGAGCGTAGCACTATTTTTAGTGTTGTATGTCGACGATATCTTACTCATTGGAAATGACGTTCTGCACTAGACTGTCAAGTCTTGGTTGGGAAAGTGCTTTTCAATGAAAGATATGGGCGAAGCCGCATATATCCTTGGTATCAAGATCTATAGAGATAGATCCAAGAGGATGATTGGTTTAAGTCAAAGTACTTACATTGACAAAGTCCTTAGAAGATTCCAAATGGAAAATTCTAAAAGAGGAAACTTGCCAATGTTGCATGGTATATCTCTTAGCAAGAATCAAAGTCCTAAGACTAATGATGAGCGAGAGAGAATGAATGGTATTCCATATGCTTCGGCAATTGGGTCTATCATGTATGCTATGTTATGTACTAGACCCGATATCTCGTGTGCTCTAAGTATGACGAGTAGGTACCAATCGGATCCCGGCGAACCACATTGGATAGCAGTCAAGAATATCCTTAAGTACTTACGAAGAACTAAGGATGTATTCTTGGTCTTTGGAGGAATGGAAGAAGATCTTGTAGTCAAAGGCTACACGGATGCTAGCTTCCAAACCGATAAAGATGATTTCGAGATCGCGATCTGGATTTTTGTTTACGCTTAATGGAGGCACCGTGAGTTGGAAAAGTTCCAAGCAAAGTACCGTCGCTGATTCTACAACCGAAGCCTGAGTACATAGCGGCATCCGATGCGGCTAAGGAAGCGGTTTGGATCAAGAAGTTCATTAGTGATTTGGAAGTCGTTCCAAGCATCGGAGACCACTATTGAACTTTACTGTGATAACAATGGTGCCATTGCACAAGCAAAGGAATCAAGGTCACACCAGAGATCCAAACATATACTTCGACGTTTCCACATTATCCGTGAGATATGTGAAAGGGAAGACGTTAAGATATGCAGAGTAGACACTAATGACAACGTGGCGGACCCATTAACTAAGGCTCTCCCGCAAGCTAAACATGATGGTCATGTTAGGTCCATGGGTATTCGATACATGGTAGATTGGGCCTAGTGCAAGTGGGAAACTGTTGGTGTTATGCCCTAGGCCTATAATTGATAGACTTATGTGTTGACATTATTTATTATTATATGAGATGTTTATCATTTGATTATTATATATTTTGTATATTTGTTTATAATAATCTCCGTCCCTAATTATTAAGAAAATAATTAGTATAATTGTCAATGGATAATCATGTGATGATTATATGCATAGAGATGCACATTGAAATTATGGGTACTTGTTAGAGAACAAGTGACTGGACATGACCCGCATGAGATTTATGTCATGGTCAAATGTCATAATTAAATCTCATACGGTTACTTCATTTAGTCCCTAGACCTGAGATTATCATGACCTTACATATGATGAAAGTCATGTTTGATTTTAGTCAAACGATGTCTTAACACGATATCTATAAAGACTATCATTGGCATGATCGGATTCATGATGGGAAGGATGATAAGTCAAGAAGGAATTTGTCCCTCGGAAGAGAGATGTTTTGCTTGGGCCCCTCGATGAGTGATAATGATGAAAGTGTATGGCCGTACCCCAATATGATTGGAATTATCATTATACTCAAGAATCGAGAAAGCATTGAACAATAACAAGTTGACGAAAACCATGACTTGTGTTCAATATAACATCGTGAGACAAAGGGAGAAATGGAAGTACACCAATGGAAACGTGAACTCTTATGTTACATTATTTGGGTAGACATAATGGCTTGCTAGAGTCCGCTTATGTCTTATGAGGTTCGATATGATCGAACTCATTGCCAACATAATGTAATCCTATTGGGTCACACACAACTAGAATGAATTGGTTAAACCGGAGGAAGAATGATTGAGAGTCTCAGTATCTGGCTACATATGTCACGCGACATATTAAGACAATGGCTTAATATACCGCGCGACATAATAAGCCCGTAAGCGGTTTGACAGCCTGTCTCTCCTAATACGATTAGGAGACATATTCTTACTATTGTAGTATAAATACAAGGGGTCTGTCAGACCTAATTCTCTAGCCAAAATTTTCAAGCAAAATTCTCAATCAAATACTCTCAATATTCTTCAAGGTTTTAGATCTAGCAATCATCAAGAAGTTGTTCTTGAATTCATTCAAAGGTGTGGATACCGAAAGAGGGTCTTCGCTCGTTCATCGATCAAGGCCTAGAGTTCAAGCAAGTTGAAGAACGAAGTTTGTGATTCGATATCACATAATCAAATCGTTCGATAGCTCAAGAACGGAAAGCGTTCGAGGTTGGTTTAATTCTATCTCATAAGAATTTAAATTAATTGTATAGAACGGATCCTAGGGCTTCTTGGGTTTTATGTTTTTAATGCTTAATTCCGCTGCGCATGGACCCGTAAAACCCAACAAATTGCCACTGAGGTCGCCCGGTCAAAATCCAAGGAGGATTGAGCCGTACGACTGCATGGATCAATTTTCCAGGTTCCACTCCTTTTGCTATTTTTTCGGGTTGTTTCCCGTTCAAAGTATGCACAGATTCCAAGATGCAAATGATGCAATGCAAGGTAAAGAAAGCAAACACGATTAATGAAATCGGCGACGGGAGTCTAACCCACTCAAAGGGAAAAGCTTTCTTTTATTTTTTCAAAATTTTTTTTTTCAAAAAGGGATACTGGTACGTGGGATTGTTAAACCACCGGTTATCCCAACTCCCACATCAGGGAGTGTACAGGAAGGGCAAGTGGTTTCCACCTATATACCGAGTATCGATTTTTTGTTTTGAAAATAAAAGCTTTTCTCCTTTGGGATATCCCCAGCGGAGTCGCCAAACTGTGAATGTGTGCCCAAATTTTTGTTTTTGTTGGATTCACGCGAGTTTGAATACATCCGGTTTAATTTGAAAAACGGAGTCGCCACGCCATTTTGATTACCTCAAAACTTTGAAAAAAAGGTTTTATGGGTTCGGAGGTTAAGTTACCCCTTGGGAAGAACGGATCGTCGTTCACCCAAGGTGCCTTGCCGGAGCAAGTCTCCCAAGATCCCATTAATCGTGCTTGCTTGCGTGCTTTCTTGTGTGCATGTATTTGAAAATAAGGAGGGAATGTCCCAAGTCGTCTTCCGGACGTACAAACCATTTATTGGTTGTCGCTCGGGATTTCTTGGATTTTATGTATTCGGGATTATGATCCCGTCCTCATCTTGGACTTGTGATCATCGTATTTTTGGACCTTGGGACTTGCGTGATCGAGAGAATGACTCTCTTTATAGTCAAAGATGAGGTTCCTTAGAAAAGGAGGTTCCTTAGCCCATCAATCCTACACTTTAAGATGGTTGAGCTCATATAGATGCTTCATACTCATCTTAAGTGATAATAGGAGATATAGGGTTCAAAGGTGTCCCTTTCTAAAGAGATTATGAAACCTTTATGGAAGGAACGATGTAAAGATAGGATCTTTTACACCGGTCCGTTCCGAGGTTACTAATGGGGGAATGGGGGAATGCATGTAAAAATGACATTTTTAATGAAAATATGACATTTTTGGGTTGCAAAGGATGCATTTGGTTTAAAGAAATGATCTTTATTGCAAAGGATGCATAAAGACACAATTTTTATGCAAATGATGCATTTTTATGAATTCAATATGCAAAGGATGCATAAAGATTGCATTTTGAAAAGCATAGGATGCTAGTTTATGGTAAAGACATGATCTTTAAAGCAAATGATGCTTGGAAAAGGGATTTTGAATGCAAAGGATGCATTTTTATTGAAAAGATTTAATTTTTATATGCAAAGGATGCATAAAGATGACATTTTTATTGGAAAATAGGGGTTTTAGGTGCAAAGGATGCACCTTTATGGATAAAGACTACATTTTTAATGGAAAATGATGCCTAATGCATGCAAAGGGGAAGGGGGAATATAAAGATATGATCTTTAATCTACCAAGTCCCAAGCAAGATAAAAGCAATGCAATGAGCAATTATAGAGCAATTAAGATGCAAGGTTAGGGCGTGCGAGGTTACTAATGGCTTCGTTTCTTCTTTGGGATGAAGCTAGGAGGAGAGGATTGATCTTCGGCCTTCAAGGAGGAGGGAGATGACTTCTTGAGCTTCTTCTTCACCTTCTTGAACTTCCAGCTGTTCTTGGGAGGTTTCTTCACGTATTATGAGTATTTGTGGGTGATTTTGTTGTATGTAAAATGGGTAGAGGAGGGCTCTATTTATAGGCAGTCTGGAAATCGCCAATGAAGCCGTGCGGCTAGGGACCTCGAGCTAATGCAGCCGTGCGGCATTATCCCTTGTGACTCAGCATTTCTAGAACCATGCAAGGTGGCAATATCTAGAAGCTTCCTCCCAATTAAGAAAAACGTGTTTCTTAATTGGGAAGGCTCCCTTTCAGCCCTTTATTCAATTTGGAACAGTTCCGGAATATTTTCGGAACACTAGGAAGGTCCGGGGAATTATCGGGAAACTTATCGAAATTGCCGGGAAATTTAACCGGAAGGCATGAGCCAGATTTGGGTACTTACAGGGAGGCCCGCCTAGTTTGTTGTCTGTTGCCCGTTGAGTTTGTGCCCGTGTGTTCGTGGGCCGGCCCACTAGTTTAACTTGGTGGGGGGGTGATTTAATAGATTGAGAAATATCATAATACCCAATTCTCAATTCTATAAATTTCAAATTCAAGTTAATTGAGTGTCTGGTTCCCCAATAGATTGACAATAAAACTACTTGTTAGAAAATTCAGCTTTTTTTAATGGGCCCCGTCGTGGAAGAATCAAAGAGGATATGCACCCGGTGCGGTAGCTAATCGAGGGCCAGCTTATGGGCAGGTCGGGTTGCGCTCTTTGCGGGACTTAACCCAACCTTTGTCCAGTACAATTGGAATTGCAACATCAAAAAGTCCGCCTCCCAGCCTGAATAAACAACGGAACGAACTTGGGCCAATATATTTGTGACGGACTGGACTTTGACCCGCGGATCAGAAGACCCATTGGGTTCGTATCCCTTTTAGCCCCCTTTTTTTTGTAAATGTCTATAATGTATTCAAATATATCCGTTAATAAATCCGTTTGAAGATTTGAATACTTTTTATTTTAAAACTATTTAATTTTAAATTGTATTATTTGAAATTATTGAATATTCCCCCAAAAAATTATGAAATAAATATTGCTAGAATTTATATTATTAAATTGAGTTATTTGCCTTTCTATCAACCGGGAGTGGTGCTCTTGATCATAAGGCTACGGATTTCCAATGGGCAAAGTCAAAATTCCAACGCTTCGGGGAGTTGAAACTAAGCAGAGATACGGAGATTACCGAATATGTTAACCTTTCAAACTACTGCTGAATTTATGGGCAAGCAAGATACAACCTTACATTTACTTTATTTAATTTATTTTTTAAAAAAGAAATATATGCTATCTATCAACAAATAAAAGTTATTTAAAGTAAATTGTTTTCGAAAAGGTATAATTTATACATTTTAGAATACAATTTAGTTTAAATAATTTTTATTTGTTGATATCATATAAATTATTGTTTTGTTATATGTATAAAATAACTAATTTTCTTATATATAAGTGATTTTATATTTTAAAAAATAGCTTATTAAATACTAAATTATTTTTATTTTTTCCAAGTTTTTTCTATTTTTTTCTAATATTTAAAAAAACACTGAAAACCCGTTTAATTATGTGGATCTTTAGATACAGACCAAACAGGCGGGCATGTAGGGTTATTTTGGGTGGGCTTGGTTTAAGCCTACTTAATGAGATGGATAAATGGGCTTCAAACCGTTTTTCTCACGGGTTTTTGCCAAACAGGTCAGGCAACCCATTTGGCCATCTCCACAAAAGAGTGAGAGTGTTTGTTAGGGCTCCTATGACCTATGTAATCAAAATAATTTCAGTGATGATTAAATATTCGATACTCCCTCTTTTCAATAAACATAGGAAATTTCTATTTTCATTACTTTTTTTCTTTTCACACTAACTTATCTCTTTTTCTATGCAGGTACATAGGAAAATGGTAGTTTCATTAGTTACCCTACCTATTACTACTGATTTTAACAATTGACTTTTATCCTAATTAATTTTTTTTAAGTTTCAAAAAATACAATTGGAAGTAGATGGGTTTCACAATATAAATATTCACTTTTCATTCTAACTCAATCATCCTATTAGTAGAACATAAACATAAACATAAACATATATTACTAGTGATATTCTAAATTGCTAGAAATAAAATATAAATTTTGAGAAAATGGAGAACTGGAGAGAAGATCAATGGTTTAATGAGTCAAGTGATAAGATTTTTTAATTTAATAATTTTTTTACAATTTATTTAATTATATTTGAAATAGTATATTTTATTCTATTTATTATTACTAATTTGGTTCTTATATGTTTTAACATGTGTTTGTTTAGTAGGATGACAAACTATCTCAATGTGATAAAAATGAAAATGAGAATGAATCAGTTGTAAATGACACATGCAAATTTTCTATCGATACTATATAATATTTATCTCGGTTAATATATATTTGAGTTATATAAATGTTTCTATTCTCAAAATGTATTTTTTATGCGAATAATACTCAGTATAATATTTATCTCATATAATATATATATGTGAACGGAATAAAAGTGACGTGTCAGGCCCAACGAATGAAGCCCAATATTTCAGACATCACCAATACGTTATTATGGAGTGGGCCAGCCCAATTGCTACAACTCCCACGGCCCAACGGCAAAGATCAGTCGACCTAGCTCATTGTTCGACCATCCTTGGTCCCGACCTGGCTTCATCCGACATACGATCATTTACTTGTACAATTTCTATCAAGCTAAGGCACAATATCAGGTCGAATTCGAATACTCAGGCGACCTCAACCTACTAACACGTACGTCCGTCTACGTCATTATTTGTAACTGCCTCCTACATTCTCGGAGACAGTTACGCCCACCACATCTCCGTGATTATAGGGATTTACAATGATCCCATGACACCACTATAAATACCAGACAATATACAATGTTAAAATGTGATGTCTTATTTGCTATTTTGGATATAGGTTATTCATTTCAGTTTATAAGCTAAATACACCATATCTCATCATCACGCCGGAGGGTCTTAGCCGGAGACCACCCCGTCGATTCGTTTGTTCGTGGTTTCAGGTCACATTAGTTGGAGATCAACCTAATTGCTAGACCAAGGTTGATCTTGATCGTTTCCTGCGTCATCAGTTTGGTTCCATTGTCGGGAAATGATAAACGCTAGACCTTGAAACTTTACTCAAACCACAAACATAGTGTCTGATGGTCATACTGCAACTTCCTCCAGTGATCCAATGCTTGGGAATGCAGGGAGAAATGCTGAGACAGGTGCTGGAAATTGCACTGCAAACTTGTCTCCTCCTCCATCGGGCAATCCCACTAGGACGGTCACTCGCTCCAATAGCATGGTTGACGGTGCGGGCTTACAAGATGGGAGAAGGCAGAAAAGGCCCATACCCGATCAAGGGGCAAGCCAGCAAGCTAAGAAAGTCCAAACGGGTCGAACAGTTGCAGGAAACATTGCAGGTCCCTAAACAAATCATCCTAGTAGGAAGGATATTCTGCTGGAGCGGGCTAGGATACTACAGATCTTGCTTGATGTGCAAGACGAGTTGCTCAAGATGCCTGAGTCTCCCAACCAGGATGACAGAAGATTACAAAGAGTTGTCCCATCTGTCACCTCTCATAGACGGACTAACGGAGGTCCTAGACTGTCTGGTGAAGAAAGGAGGAATGGAATGCCTCCTCCCTCCCACATTTCCATATACCTAACTGGCGACCTAAGGGATAGGCTCAACCAGCAAAGGGAATAAGAGGCCGACTCAGCCCAAAGGAGGCGGCTCGTAGCTGACAGGGCTCGACATAGGTCGCCAACAAGGGGAGAAAGATCGATATCCCATCGGAAAAGGAGGGAGGTGACTCCCCCAAGGAATGAGAGACAAAGAACCCTATCAAGGAGGGATCCCCACCGGGAGGAGAGACAAAAATCTAACTTTGTCTCCCATCAAAGAAGCGACCTGGATGCTAGGGAGCTTCTTAACTTGAAAAAAAGGTTGGACAGCATGGAGGCCGACATAAAGGAAACAAATGGGAAGGCCGAACGAAATGACTGCACTCTTCGACCTTTATCCAAGGAGATGCTCGACCAAAGGCCTCCTGCAAGTTTCAAGTTACCCATGTTAGAGAAGTATTCAGGCACGACCAATCCCTTGAATCATATGCAGCACTTTGAGGCAACTATGTGCTTGGTCGCTTCTGAGGATGACGTGCTATCTAAGGCATTAACCAGCACCTTCATAGGTGCATCACTGACTCATTTTGCGGCCTGACCACTGGCTGCATTACCTCATGGGATTATATGAGGAAGAAATTCTTGGACATATTCTCTACGGTTGGGGCTCGTAAGAAGACAGTCACCGACCTAAACAACAATACTCAAGGTAAGACAGAGAGTAACATGAGTTATTACACATGGTTTAAGGAGTTGGTCGACCAGATTGAGGAGGACCTCACGGATAGGGAGGTTATTAACTGTTTCAGAAATGGAGTGTCCTCTCCCGATCTGGATTACGAGCTCCAGGTTAGGAGGGCGACCACGAGGAAGGAGCTGTTTGAGAGGGCCTATGATGTGGCCATGGCTGAGGAGAGAAAAGAAAGAAAGAAAGACAAGGGCTCAATATATACCGAAGTTGGTGAGTCGACGAAGGGGGGACGGGTAAAAAACAATGACAACAAGGGGAAAAATAAAACTAGGGCGACAAAAAGAGTCCCTGAAAGCTTCACCCCACTCACTGTTAGTCGGACTGAGATCATGAATACAGCCGACCTAGGCCCTCCTGCCCCAATAAATGCTCAAAATAAATCCAGAAGGGACAATAGTAGGTATTGTGAGTATCACAAGGATACTGGGCACACAACTGAGGAATGCATGAGTCTGAAGAGGATCATCCAAAAGTGGGTGGGTGGATGAAGGAAGGCATAAAGGTTTGTGAAGGGAGGTCATTCTGCTAGAGGAAATCAACCTACAAGAGGTGTCCCTGAGCCGAGGCAACCTAGACTGACTTTAGGGGTGATCACTAAAGAGACGAGCAACACTGTCCTCAAGCACAAGATTTTTTAGCTAAGTAGAGCTCCCTATGTGTCCCCCCAGGAGCTGTATTAAAGACGAAGTGATCAGTTTCTATCCCTACGAGCTGGCTGCCATTATGACTGCAAGGGAGAAAATTTTGGTGATTTCGGGGCTAATTGACGATTGCATGTCAAGCAGGATTTTGGTCGACACGGGGGCCTGTAAGGACATCCTGTACTACAAGACCTTCCTCAACATGGAATTGACAGATGCAAGGTTGTCACCTTATGCAGGTCGACTAGAGGGCTTCATCAATCACAGGGTTGACGCCAAGGGGCAGATAGAGTTAGAGGTCGACATCGGGTAGCACCCTTTGAGAACAACAACTAAGGTAACATTTATAATCATTGACGTTATAAGTGATTACCATGTTATATTGGGTATACTTGGATAGGTCGCTCCAGGGATGGTACCTTCAATCCCCCATCAGAGGGTCAAGTTTCCTACCGTGCTGGGAGTAGGGTGCGTATTAAGCACAGCTAGAGAGTACCTGGATCACGTGCTTCGATCAAAAAAGAAGGGGGAATTGGAGATTGATACTCCGGAGGCAAGCTGGAAGTTCTCAAAGTCTGTCACCACTACTTCCAGATTATCAACGATCCAATGTGTTAAAGAGACGACCAATCCCTCACATGACCACATCATGATTGAGCCGACACGTCTATCTGAAAACACCTGGGTTGTGACAGATACAGTTTTGGTTGACCAAGTCATCATAGGCGACCTATGCCTCCCAGTCAACCAAAACTCAGGGGCCTCCAATGGGGAAATAGCTATTGAGCTAGATGGCATGATTGAAGAAGAAGCTCCACACTTGGGAGCTGAGGAAAGAAGAAGGGTCAGAGAAATCATTGTCGAAACTCTGCAGTTTAGAGACGGCCCAGAACTGGATCCAGTCGACGAGCTGGAAGAGATAGAAGCCAATCCCTCTTACCCCGACCAAAAAATCAGAATAGGGAGACAACTGTCACCAGAAGAAAGGGTGGATATAGTCGACCTATTGAAGGAAAGCACATATGTTTTTGCCTAGAAGGTAGAGGACATGAGGGGAATCAAGGAGGAGGTCGCAGTGCATCACATGGAGGTCAACCCCACCATAAAATTCAAAAGCCAAAAGCTGAGAGTTTTTGCTACAGACAAGGAGATGGCCATCAAACAAGAGGTAAATAAACTCCTTAGTGCAGGTATAATAAAAGAGGCATCCTACACTACTGTAAGTACCCAAATCTGGCTCATGCCTTCCGACAAAGTTTCCCGGCAATTCCCCGGACTTTCCTAAAGTTCAGGGGCAATTCAGGAACTTTTCCAAACCTTCCAAGGGGTAAAGGACTGGCTAGGAATTAAAATTCCACGTAGTCCTTCGTTGGAAAAGCCCTTCTAGAAGGCCACCTTGCATGGTTCTAGAAATAGGCTGAGTCATCTCAGGATAAGACTGCACGGCTGTAAGTACCCAAATCTGGCTCATGCCTTCCGGTTAATTTTCCCGACAATTTCGGTAAGTTTTTCGGTAATTCCCCAGACCTTCCCAGCGTTCCGGAAACATTCCAGAACTGTTTTTTATTAAATAAGGGCTGAAGGGGATCCTTCCTAATTAAGAAACACGTTTTTCTTAATTAGGAAGGAGGGTTCTAGAATTTGCCACCTTGCATGGTTCTAGAATGCTGAGTCATTCAGGATAAGCCCGCACGGCTGCATTAGCTCATTGCTTCTTAGCCGCACGGCTTCATTCACCTTATCCAGATTACCTATAAATAGAGGCCTCCTCTACCCATTTCAACACACACAATAGAGGCACAAAATACACAATACACTTATAAAACACTCCCAAGACGTGAAGAATATTGGTGCAAGCTCAAGAAGGTGAAGAAGGAAGGCCAGAAGCTACCTCCCTCCTCCTTGAAGACCCAAGACCAACTTCTCCTCCTAGCTCCGTTCGAAGAAGCAAAGGAAGCAATTGGTAACCTCGCACGCCCTAACCTTGCTTTTAATTGGTATACTTGCTCATTGCATACATATATCTTGCTTGGGACTTGGCATTTATTCATAAAGATCACATCTTTATCACCCCCTTTTCCTTTTGCATGCATTAAGACCTCATTTGTCATAAAAATGTAGTCTTTTTCATAAAGGTGCATCCTTTGCACCTAAAACCCCCATTTTCAAATAAAAATGTCATTTTTATGCATCACTTGCACATAAAAATCCAATCTTTTCAATAAAAATGCATCCTTTGCATTCAAAAACCTTTTCCAATGCATCATTTGCATAAAAATCCTATCTTTACGCATCACTTGCATAAAGATCATTTCTTTCAATCAAAAAGCATCATTTGCTAAAACCAAAAATGTCATCTTTTCATTAAAGAGTCATTTTTCATCATGCATTTCCCCTTTCCCCCAACCTTGGAACGGACCGGTGTAAAAGATCCTATCTTTACATCGTTCCTTCCATTAAAGGTTCACGATTTCTTTGGAAAGGGATAACCTTGAACCCTATATCTCCGATTATCGCTTAAGAAAGAGTATGAAGCCTCTATACGAGCTCGACCGTCTTAAAGCGTAGGATTGATGGGCTAAGGACCCTCCTTTTCTAAAGAACCTCATCTTTGACCAAAAGAGAGTCATTCTCTCGATCACGCAAGTCCCGAGGGTCCCGAGGTTAAAATGCGATGATCACAAGTCATAAGATGAGGACGGGATCATAATCCCAAATACATAAAATTCCAAGGAATCCCGAGCGACAACCAACAAATGGTTTGTACGTCCGGAAGACAACTTGGGACATTCCCCCCTTTTTCTCAAACACATGCACACAAGAAAGCACGCAAGCAAGCACGATTACTGAAATCTTGGGAGACTTGCTCCGGCAAGGCACTTTGGGTGAACGCCAAACGTTCTTCCCAAGGGGTAACTTAACCTCCGAACCCAAGTAAAAACCTTTTTTTCAAAGTTTTGAGGTAATCAAAATGGCGTGGCGACTCCGTTTTTCAAATAACTCGGATGTCTTAAAACTCGCGTGAATCCACAAAATTTGGGCACACATTCACAGTTTGGCGACTCCGCTGGGGAGATCCCAAAGGAGAAAAGCTTTTATTTTCAAAACAAAAAAAATCGATACTCGGTATATAGGTGGAAACCACTTACCCTTCCTGTACACTCCCTGATGTGGGAGTTGGGATAATCGGTGGTTTAACAATCCACGTACCAGTATCCCTTTTCGAAAAAAATTTTTGAAAAAAAAATAAAAGAAAGCTTTTCCCTTTGAGCGGGTTAGACTCCCGTCGCCGATTTCATTAATCATGCTTGCTTTCTTTACCATGCATTGCATCATTTGCATCTTGGAATCTGTGCATACTTTGAAACGGGAAACAACTCGAAAAATAGCAAAAGGAGTGGAACCTGGAAAATTGATCCATGCAGTCGTACGGCTCAATCCTCATTGGATTGGCCAGGGCGACCTCGGTGGCAATTCCACCGGGAAAAATCATGGTTAATCTGGCGATCCTAGCGGCTTGGGGCTACTCGGCTCCATGGCGGCGGGGCTCCCGAGAAAAATTTACGTGCTTATGTGTTGCATTCTCCCCGTCCCGAAAATCATTCCTTTAAAACACATTTCGAAAATCTCTGTTTTAACTCAAAAGGAACATTTTTAGGAGACCGCACACTGCGCGCACCTGATATATTCTGTACACTTTGCACGCACGTCCTTCAACCCCGAGGGTGGTTCCAGCTGCTGATCACGGACAGCCTTACGATGCTCCCGGGCGCGCACGGAATCATCCCAACCTCCCCATGGCAGCCAGTGTCGACCAATGCACGGTCCGTGTCACACGTTTCAAAACCGTGACTTTTGGTTGGTTTTTGGTCTAGTCCGTGTCATATAGCCCAGTTGCATACCCTCGTAAAGGTCAAGCCTTAGTTCATAGCGGAAGAAGAACTCTGCCAAAATTCCGACAAGGAAAAATTGGCGAGATCTCAACTCCGACATTGACTATTGACCTTGACCTGCACGAAATGCGTAAGAGTCAAGACCGAGTCTTTGCCAACAAAACAAAAGATCTTTCGCTCAAGCGAAGCTCTGCTAAAATTCCGACAAGGAAAAATTGGCAAGATCTTGACCCGGCATTGACTTCGATTCTAACTCACGCCCGACGTATGCAACGAAGTTCAATGTGACACCGTGTCATCCGGCTTTTTACCGCCCGACCCATGCCTATTATATTCTCGGACATTACCGAAAGTCAAAACGTCATTCGCTCAAGCGAAATTCTGCCAAAGATCCGTCAAGGCAGAGAGACGAGACTTTCCCAGTATTGCCTTGACCATAATCCGCATCGCTCGTGCGTTGAAAGTTCCTATGACCCGCTAGACCCGTTAGGAGCGTTCTTTACTCTCGATCGGTGGGATCCGCGTGCCTACATAGGACCCTCGCCGGGGCCGTCCACCTGGGAGGTCGAAAGACAGGTGGAATACGAGGGGCTTATAGACGTAGTGACGGAACCCACTGATCCAGGATCTAGAGTAGTTGCGAAAAAGAAGGGCAAACCCCCTTTTCCAACCAAATAGAAATAAATAAAAGACATTATTTTAAGTAAATTTGAACAATTAATGTAATCATAATTGCATTTTCCTATCTCTGATATCCCTAATCGAGACCTCCTCGGTCCGGTTTCCGATTTTCTATCTCGACCTTTCACGGTCAAATCTCTAATCGAGACCTCCTCGGTCCGATCTCCGATTTTCTATTCCGACCTTTCATGGTCAAATCCCTAATCGAGATCTCCTCGGTCCGATTTCTGATTTTCTATTCCGACCTTTCATGGTCAAACCCTAATCGAGACCTCCTCGGTCCGATTTCCGATTTTCTATTCCGGCCTTTCATGGTCATATTCCTAATTGAGACCTCCTCGGTCCGATTTTCGATTTCCCATCTCGACCTTTCATGGTCAAATCCTTAATCGAGACCTCCTCGGTCCGATCTCCAAATTTCAATCTTGACCTTTCAAGGTCTCATCTTTTCCGATCAATTAGGATTAGGAGAAAATGTGTTTTGAGTAAAAACTTAAGCGATAAGTGCATGTTACTTGAGCCTTTAGCCTAAACACTTACCTCCAAGTCTAAATCTTACCTATCCCCGAGCCTAAACCTTGCCTGTCCCTTTCCCGCAGCGAGAAAGAAGTGGGCTAGAATCTTTGGGTCGGCGGCTTTTCGAGAAAACCTTAGGTTCGGACGGTTCATCGGCTCGAGAGAGTCGGAATGGCGGTTTGACGAAAACGGTGAGGGTGCAGGGAATCAGATGGTTAGGAAGGAAGAGTTAGTCCTGGCTTTGGAAAGCGCCCATAAGGTTCATCAGGAACAGCAAGCCATGCTCATTGACGCACTCCGTCGTCATGGAGTTCAGGTCACAGTTGAGTCGAACGGTTCTCTGGTGGTAGTCGAAGATGAGACTTTGGAAACAGTGATTTCAGTCCCTTCATCCTATGACCAAGACCCCCTGCCTATAACCAATACCTTCCTCCATCCACATACGTCCCTTGCCAAGGACCACTCCTCCTCAGTCCTTTCCAACATCCCAGCTCATCCGGCTCCATCGCCCTCGGCTCCTCGAAGCGGATTGGGCTTCACCTCACTGTTCCTCGGTTTCGGCCAATACACGCCGGTTTACGCTCCGGCTTCGCATAATCAATTTGAGTTATGTGGCTATGTTCTAAAGCCCCTACACCCACCTGAGTGCGATCATGAGTTGCCAAAGGATGATTCAAGTCTCCAGTGTCACTCTAGGGCTTAATGAATTCAGCCGTCAGTTTGCTATTGTGTTTCCCTCCGCCGATAAAAGTCCTGTTGCGATTTCCAATAACTCGAGAGTCCCCATTGACCCCCATGTGGCAATATTGATGGAACAAGTGAAACAAATGCAAGAGAAGTTTGACTTCATAATGAGTATCAATACTCCCTTGACCCCAGACGTCGAACCAAGCAAGGAAATGACTCCACCAAGCATGACCCAATGCCACCGGCACCAAACAAAGAACCGTACCCATGTCGGCACCGGTTCCTCACAAAGGAAAGAGTGTCGTAGCCTCCTTGACCAAATCCAACAATGGAACCAACCGGACAATGGAACTCCGAGTCTTGAGAACAACAATGTCTCCCGAAAACTCCGCAATACGGATATGCCTTTAAGCAAGATTACGGAAGAGGCGATGAAAGAAAAGCCGATAAAGCCACTTTGGAGAATTGGAAGCCCGGGAACCCCGGTATTCGGTTGGATGAGTCCAAGCACTGTCTTTTCCATCAATACCACAGGCACAACAACGATGATTGCACCTATTTGAGGCATGAGATCCAGAAGTTGATAGAAAATGGGAAGCTCGAGAACCTCCATGGGCCAAAAACAGAAAGCTATGGTAAGAGGTCGATTCAGGATGTACAAGGTCAGAAACGTCAGTCTGATGATTTCGGGATGCCCATGAGCAAAGTTTTCGATGATTTGGTGAAACGAGGCCTTCTCACACCTCTCGAGAATTATAAGCCAAGAAACCCCAGTAGAGTTGACAGGACCAAGTTCTGCGAGTACCACAAGCATTTTGGGCATGTGACAGACAAGTGTGTGGATACGAAGAAAGAAATTCGAGTGGGCGATCTACGAAGGAAAGCTCAAGTTACAGCGGTCCAACCAGCGAAGAGTAGCTAGACTAGGGTCTACTTATCCTTAAGCAAGATTAAAAAAAAAAAGAAAAATAGTCTCTCAGTCAACCTTCGTAGGTTCTAGTACTTTTCTCTTTCAAATCAAGTCCTCCATGGACATTGTAATTAATCTTCAATTTTCTATAAAAGAGTCTTCTTCTTTTCTTGCTAGACTTAAGACATTATTTGCACACCTACATTACATTTAATGAAATGGTTTTATTTTATATGATCATTTGCATTGCTCAACAAATAATCTCTTGAAATAATTCACGTTCCGATTAATCAGTGTGAGAAAGTCAACTAATGCCATCAAGCCATACACTTTCCTTACCCCACAAAAGACCTCCATCAAGCCATACACTTTCCCAACCATGCCCCCACCTTCATCTTGACCAAGTCAACGATGGCGGCAACATCAAGGGACAACAAAAGGCCACTCAGCTTCGAAAGATTGACCCCGTGTCGACAACGACATAGGAGCTTGACTCAGACCTCAAGGGTATCAAGAATGTTCAAGCAGGGGCCTCGCCTTGGCCTCAGGGTGCTTCAAAAAAAAATGTAGTGCAAAAAGAGTAATACCCAGCTAGGCTGAAAATCCCAAAAAAAGGGCAGTCTAGGCAAAAAACAGGGTTGCACATAAAAAAAAAAAAAAAGGAAAAAATCTTAGTGCAAAAAGAGTAATGCCCAGCTAAGTGAAAATCCCAAAAAAGGGCGGTCTAGGCAAAAAACGGGGTTGCACATAAAAATAAAAGAAAAAAATGAGGCCAAGGACCCGGCCACCGCCCATCAAAAGCTTGACGGACGAGGCAAAATCAAAGCTCGAAGAACAAAAGTTGTCGATAACAATGGGGCGGCCGGAAGCAAAGCTGAGCACAGTAGGCACGTGCAAATCCTTTCTTCCCCAATGAAAGAGGAAGCAATCGAAGCGATCGTCCAAAATGACTTGGTCAAGGAATCATCCCGAGGCCCAAGCCTCACCATCCAATCTTTTCATCCGAGCCTTTTCACTAAAGGAACCACAAATCCCAAAGCCCAAACACAGTCCGGCCAAGGCCGAACTACGGCGACCTGAGCTCCTCACAATGAGGGGAACGTAGGCAACCAGCAATGGTCCGGTCATAAACATATCCAAATTCCTGAAAACCCGGTCTTATCAAATGACCTCTCCCATAGACACAGTCAGATTCCAGAAAACCCGGTCTCATCAATGACCTCCCTATACACAAACCTTTCTTTCACACCAGCCAACCTTGATCCATGACACTGGTTGACTTTCTCCTCATGATTAATAAGAATGTCTTTCTTCATATCGAGATTAGTGGTTGAATAACCCGAACATCAATAAAGGGTTTTAAGCAATCTTGTGATCATTGTAAATAAAACAAGTTTTCAGATGTCTTGACAAGTCTTCCTTTTCTACATCTTAGGAAAAATAGTGCTAAACACTGATTTTACGTCGGCGGGCTTCCATACACTTTTACAAACCCTTCTACGCTTATACTCTCTCAAAAGAGTCAAACCCAGAGCGAGTTCCGTGCCTACGTCGAAATAAGGCCATCAAAATAACACAAAATCGGGATCTATTCCCATCTTTCGAAAAATATGCCCCTGCATGTATAAATTTCTAAGAATCTTTTCTTTCACATCTTCTTAAGGTTGACTGATTGACTAAAGAAAAAAATAAAAAAAAAAAAGAAAAAAGGATAGGTTTTCCCTCTTACGCTACAATTCGCATTAGGGTGCCTCGAAATTCCTCAAGGTTGGGACTTTGTCAAGCCATTTCTTTAAACTGGGGCTTCTTTAGCCATTTTTGGGGTTCGCATTGGGTTCCTCACTAGGTCCCTAGATGGATTCAGTTTTGTTCAGATCATCCTCAGGATCACTTCCGCAGTACCAATCATATTGGGATTTCTGTTAGATCATCAGATTGGGGCTTTACCAAGTCACTTGTTCGTAACCTAAAACTTTGCCTACTCAGTTCGTCCAACCGGGGCTTCGATAAGTCGCATCTATCCCTAGAAGAGAGGTTTGGTCGCTTCAACATCTGCGTTAGTCTTTGGTTGTAAAAGCCTGTCAGCATCAGCTTCAAATGCCAGAGTGTGAGAAAGGAACATTCACCGAGACCCGAGGTTTAAATCCAGTCTCAGCCCAAGAAGGAATTCTAGTCCACGTTGACAACAACGGCGGTTCGATCCGCACCCAGGGATACGACCCCACACTTGAAACCCGTCTTAAACAATTTCCAAACACATTCCATATGTACATCCAGACCCAGTCCCTACCATGTTTCCAAGAAAAAAAAATCACCCCTAGGCTCAAGTAACGTGCCAATTGCTAATGATAACATTTTCTCCCAAAAGCGCCTTCGTTACTTCCGTTATAACAAGATAACGCCAGGCGACAGTTTCCTAATTGTCAAAAATCCAACTTTGGCTACCTCTATCACAGATTGAAAAGTATGCTCAAGTTTTCCAGTTATAGCTACCTCTATCTACTCGATAGTGACGTAAGCTTCGGCTTCCTCGGTGACAACCTCCATTAATTGTCAAAACCTCAAGAATCCTAGACATCGTTCCTAATTGTCTAGATGAAGTTTGAACTACGATCAAGGCTTGATTCCTCCGGGATACGTAGGTAGCCTTTCATAAAGGTCCAGCCATCCGACCATATTGGTCACCCTTTTCATTCACCATTCCTCAATGGTGCGTAAGCTTTTCACAAAAGTATAGCTATATGACCACATTGGTCACCCCCCTTTATTTGGCACATTCCCAGTAGGATCGGCCGTTTGACCTCCTAGGTCACCCTGTTTCCATCCTTATAGTAAGGGACCAGTATCTCTTCGCCATGCCCCAGTAGAATCAGGCATGTGACCTCTTTGGTCACCCAATTCCAACCCGTATCGGCAATTCCAAGTCCAATTCCAAAGGTTACGTAAAGTACAATTCGGGCTACCTATGTCACGCGACAAACCTAGCCACTTGGAATGCGAGTCGTGCGACATACTTAGCCCATGTGGCTGGATTTTACAATTTTGCTCCTGAAGGCTCAATTTTACAATTTCGTCCCCCATAGGCCTGTTTTACCCTTTGTGCCCTGGCATTTTCAATCATTTTCAATCAAATTTTCCCTCCAGTGCCCCCGAGGCTTATTTTACAAATTTACCCCTGTGGCTCATTTTATTTGCCTTTGGCATTTTTAATTCACTTCTTTTACAAAATTATCGGGTACGTCCCACTTCTTTTACAAAAAAATTATCAGGTACACCCCACTTTCCTTACAAAAATCATTGAGTCCTTCTTACTTCTTTACAAAATGCATTCTCTCTCGCGATCTCCGTCATTCCAAGGTGGAAGAATGACATTTCGCTCTATCTTTCGATCTCCGTTATTCCAAGGTGGAAGAATAACATTTCGATCTCTCTCGCGATCTCCGTCATTCCAAGGTGGAAGAATGACATTTCGCTCTATCTTTCAATCTCCGTTATTCCAAGGTGGAAGAATAACATTTCGATCTCTCTCGCGATCTCCGTCATTCCAAGGTGGAAGAATGACATTTCGCTCTATCTTTCGATCTCCGTTATTCAAAGGTGGAAGAATAACATTTCGATCTCTCTCGCGATCTCCATCATTCCAAGGTGGAAGAATGACATTTCGCTCTATCTTTCGATCTCCGTTATTCCAAGGTGGAAGAATAACATTTCGATCTCTCTCGCGATCTCCGTCATTCCAAGGTGGAAGAATGACATTTCGCTCTATCTTTCGATCTCCGTTATTCCAAGGTGGAAGAATAACATTTCGATCTCTCTCGCGATCTCCGTCATTCCAAGGTGGAAGAATGACATTTCGCTCTATCTTTCGATCTCCGTTATTCCAAGGTGGAAGAATAACATTTCGATCTCTCTCGCGATCTCCGTCATTCCAAGGTGGAAGAATGACATTTCGCTCTATCTTTCGATCTCCGTTATTCCAAGGTGGAAGAATAACATTTCGATCTCTCTCGCGATCTCCGTCATTCCAAGGTGGAAGAATGACATTTCGCTCTATCTTTCGATCTCCGTTATTCCAAGGTGGAAGAATAACATTTCGATCTCTCTCGCGATCTCCGTCATTCCAAGGTGGAAGAATGACATTTCGCTCTATCTTTCGATCTCCGTTATTCCAAGGTGGAAGAATAACATTTCGATCTCTCTCGCGATCTCCGTCATTCCAAGGTGGAAGAATGACATTTCGCTCTATCTTTCGATCTCCGTTATTCCAAGGTGGAAGAATAACATTTGTTTTGGTAGAAAAAACAATAAAGTAGAATCTTAACTAGGTTTAGTGTGTGGATTGAATAATAAGGAGGGAACTATGGAATTCGATTATATGGAACAAAAGAATGAAAAAGAGATAATGACAACACGATTTGTTAACGAGGAAAACCTTGGAGGTGATAACCTCTTTGGAAAAAACCCCGGGAGTTAGGTCTCCAACCTTAAAGGTTTCACTATAATAATCACGATTACAACTTTGGAAGATAATGGAGAGGATTACAAGAGCTTGTGTGTAGAGTGTGTGCGTATGAGCATGAATGTGTTTTTCCGTCTCCATTTCCCCTTAAATACAAGTAGATATGAAAGAGTCAATATGGTTCCTATAATCTCGGCATTTTGGTTTATCACTTCAACCTCCGTGAGACCAAGTCGCCCTAGCCGTTTGAAGATCTGTTGAACGTGCTTGGAGATTGTTCTGCATTCCTCTCTTAATTGCTTGAAAAATAAGAATAAGAATATTAGGAAATATTGAACAAGTAAATATTAAAACAATACTTACAGTGTAATGACATCTCGATATGCAGGATCAATTGAAGATGTCGCCATGTTGAAAAATGCCCACAACAATTTGTCCCCAAAAACATTTGACTATGTTGGCAACTGAAGAGGCAAAATGTTTTTTCTTTTGAATTAATGGTCCAACTGTCCGCTCTGCTTGATGGGACGTGTTGGAAGACGTGGCGTTGAAATGGACGGTTGGGGAGAAGAGTTATTTTTGAAAAGGAACTCTTTTTCTTTTTATTAACCGCTTGAAAGGATAAATTAATCTTCTCAAAGCTTCTTTTCACCTCCGTTGGCCCACGGCGCCGTTCGTCTCCAAGGTAAAATTCCTCCGTCTCTCGCCTTCTCTCTTTGTTTATTTTTCTCTTTTTGCTTTGTCAACCATGGGTAAAACGAGGTTGTCTGCGTCCAAACCCAAGAAAGCGTCATCCCCAGAAGGTCCCGTAGAAATTAATCTCAACGACTTTGTTTGCGAAAATCTTCTCACTAAACCAACTGAAGAAACTTGTTTGTTCAACGATTCTCAAATAGAGTCCATAAAACAACAATGTTGCTTCCCAAGTGGTGCAATTTTTCATCCTTTTTCCATAAAACTTAGGTCTGACCACATTTCCCTCAAATGGATCTGTTTCTTTGAATATCCCTTCCTTCTAGGGTTTAGTTACCCTTTTCCTCTGTTGGTTACTGAGTTCTTTCGAAAAACTCAACTGGCTTATGCTCAACTTATGCCAATGGCCTGGCGAGTTTTTGCTTTTGTCCTCAAAGTAAACCGAGAAAACGGACTAAACCTAGGGCTTCCCGAAATTGCCTATTCCTATGATCTTCAACTTTTTGGTTCCAAAAGGTACCTTTTTAGAAAGAAATCAGGTAGAAATCCTTTGATGAGCACCACATCCTCCAGTGATAGGGGATGGAAGAATAGATTTTTCTTTGTTGATAGGACGTCGATTGGAGAAAAGGATGAGATATCGAAGCAATGGAACAAGGGAGGTACTTAAATTCTTACTCTTGTGACTTCCTGTTCTTGAGACAAACTGAATTGTAATTGTTCTTGCTTTTATGTAGATATTGATTGGGGAGAATTGTTTCCACCTGCCAAAGACACTCTAGCCAAAATCGAAGAGTTTTTCAGTCTCCCTCTTGATAAAAGGTCTCCTAAAGGTTTGTTGGAAGCTTCGTCGACTATTCCAGAGGATATAAAGGCTTCTACTTCTGTAATTATGTCCACTGGTAAGCTTGGTATCTTGTTACCTTTGATAACTGTCATCAATTTGATGTGTTATTCGTTATTGACAATATCTCTATGTCCATGCAGTCTCCAAACCGGTAGTTTCAGGGTCTGACTTTGACCTGGATGATATTGAAGCCCTGCTCTCTGAACCCGTTGTCAAGATTGAAAAGAAACCTCCACCTGCTCCTAAGAAGAGTCCTGTTCCTGACGAAAGCATTGGTATTGGCTCTAGGGTGAGGAAGAGAAAAGCTAGCCAAGAGGAAGTGATCGAGGTTGGAGACTCCTTTGATGGAATGTCAGCGGGAGATTTCAAGAAGAAATTCATGAGCCTTGCTAATGGGGTAAGACACCATTAATTGGATATTGAATAGTTTCAAAGGTTGTTATAACATTTAGTAATATCAAGATGTCATCTTTCAGACTGTAGGGTATGTGGAGGAATTGGCAAAAGAAGTTGAAATGGTAAAGAAGAAATCCAAAGTTGACCTCGCTTTGGTCAGGAAGGAGAAGTTGGCATCAGATAATAAGGTGAAGGAATATGAGAAGACTATAGAGCAATTAAGCAAGTCAGTGGGAGAACAAGAACAGACAGTGAAGGACTTATTGAATAGTCTGGCGAAAAGTGAGGATGACCACAACAAGGAGATAGCAGAAGTGAGGAATTCTTGCAAATTAGTTGCAGCGAAGACCGTTTCTCAATGCAAGGTGAAGATGATGAAAGAATATCAGGAAGGGAAGGCTGGCGCTTGGGATATCAATAGGGAATGTGCCTATCTGTTCAAGTTGACAGGTGAGGTGACGGACAAGGGCGAGGTGTCGTCAAGTCCGTATGAAACGATTGTTAAGGATGCACCAGCAGTTGGAGAAGTGACACCAGATGCAACACCTGCGGCAGAAGCCACCTAAAAAAGAAGGTAAAACAACTTGGTTCTTGGTATTTTGTTAACATTTACTGGGGTGGAATCCCTTAAGACAATTTTTATTTTCATTTGGTTTGTAATGGGTCCATAAGGACGAAAGACAATCTTTTTTATGTGTTGGGTTGGTCCAACACTTGTGCTCGTTTACTGTTGGTAGTTCGGATACTTTATGGTTTCTTTAGTTTAATTATGGTTTAATAGTTTTCAAGCACGTCAAGGCTTGTTTCTTTTGGATAATTTTTTGTATGGCGACATGATAGTATGTCGAAATGATAGATACTTAGGATGACATTTATACGTCATAAACCGTAGATACTTAGATGACACGAATATGCCATAAACCGTAGATACTTAGATTACACGAATATGCCATAACCATAAGAATAATACTTAAAATCAATCATCTAACTGAGTGGGAATGGGTAAGCTATATGAGTTTACCCATATAGGCCCACCCCACACCTCAATTAGTGAGATAACTTGCGCTCCAGGCGAAGGTGTGGTAACCCAACTTCTTAAGAAAGAGGTAATTAACTCTTTAAACCTTAGAAGGGGTTGTGTACCTTTACTTGAGAAGAGATGGCCAGTCTCTAACGGAGGAGAAATCGTTGTTCCTTGCGTGCATTCGATATGTCCTCATGTAAATGTGTCGATACCTCATAATATAGAAACACGTTAAAAACGGACGCCAACTAAAGTTGACGTCTCTCCACAAAGTGTATTAGCGACATCTTAACTTGTAAATAAAAAAGATGCATAGGAGAAAAGAAAGGTTGTAAAGAATTAAAAGACGATTCATACCTGGAAAGATGAGTTCATGGGAAATCATATTTAAATGTAATACCTTTTGAGATGAATGGCATTCCAACTTCGCGGTATCATTTGGCCATCCAAGGTTGCAAGGCGATATGCTCCTTTTCCGGCTTGTGCATCTATTAAGTAGGGTCCCTCCCATTTTGGGGCGAGCTTGCCTGCATTGGGCTCCTTGGTATTTTGGAATGCCTTTCGTAGGACTAAGTCTCCTACTTGAAACCTTCTAACCCTTACGTTTTTATTGTAAGATCGGGCTACCCTTTGCTGATATGCTTTGCCATGCGAACTTTGGCCATGTCCCTTAGCTCGTCCACGTATCCGGGTCATGTATCAAAATGTCTTTATTATGTTCGGATGTCGGTAAGCCGTATCTTGCCGTTGGTACAAGGACTTCTGCTGGAATAACAGATTCGGTTCCAAATACAAGCGAATAGGGGTTTGACCGGTAGCATTCTTAGATGTCGTCCTGTCACCCCATAGGACCATTGGTAACTCTTCCGCCCAACGTCCTTTCTTCCGGTTTAGTCTCTTTTTAAGTTGCTGATTATTATTTTGTTGCTAGACTCTGCTGTCCATTGGCTTGAGGGTGAACAGCGAAGATGTCAAGCATCTTAACACCCCAAGATGTCAAGAAATCTTGAGTCCTCTTCTTGATGAATTGAGAGCCGTTGTCACAAATTATCTCGATGGAATTCCGAATCGGTGAATATGTTCCTTTTGATAAAATATATCACTTCTTTGTCACGAACTTGCACATATGCCTCGGCCTCCACCCATTTAGAAAAGTAGTCTGTCATGGCCAAAAGAAATACTCGTCCCCTGGTGCTATGGGAAGTTTTCCTACTATGTCCATTCCCAAACCATAAAAGGCCATGGTGACGGGATAGGATGTAGCAGTTCGGTGGTGGTGCGGGATGTCCCCATGTCATTGACGGGAATCACATTTCTTTGCGTAGTCAACGGCATCTTTTCTCATTGTAGGCCGAGAAATAGCCCATTCTAAGAGCTTTAGTATGTAAACTTCTGCCCCGGTATGATTTCCACAATCTCCTTCGTGCGGCTCCTTGAGAACCTGATGGGCTCTATGCGCCTCTAGACATCTTAAGTAGTGACTGCGGCAGATTTTCTAAACAAGAGATTATCAATAAGTACATATTTAGATACTCTTACCCCTGAAGGCTCTTGCATTTTTCTCCTCGACTGGGATCGTATCATCTAAGAGATATTTGATAATAGGAGCTGTCCGAGAGGTTGCTTTGCGGGAGAGGCAAGTATGTCGGCATCTAGGCGAACATCTCAAGATGGTCAATTGCTTTGGGATGTCAACATGTATGATTGGAATACTGGTTTGTGAGAAGCTTTTGAAGGCTGAACCCAAGTTTGCCAGAGCATCTGCTTGAGAATTTTCTTCCCGTGGGATTTGTTCCAAGGAAAATGTTTTGAATTTGGCCGAAATAATTTTTACGATTTCCAAATATGTTGTCATCTTAGCATTTTTCGCGACGTAGGACCCGTTGTACTGATTAACAATTAGTAATGAATCCATGAACACCCGGATATGCTTGACATCTAAGTCTTGGGCTGCGCTTAAACCTGCAATTAGAGCCTCATACTCGCTTCATTGTTGGTAGCCTTGAAACTGCAACTGATAGATTGTGGTATTATGTCCCCTTGTGGCGATTTTAGTACAACTCCAAGACCTGTACCTCTCATGTTAGAAGCACCGTCCGTGTAGAGAGTCCAAATTTTTAGGATGTCATCATCTTGAAGTTGTTGTACTTCCAATTCCACCTCTTGTTGTAAGGTTGGGTGAAATCGGCCACAAAATCCGCCGGGGCTTGGGATTTTATTGCGGTTAAGGCTCGTACTTGATGTCGTATGTGCTTAATTGTACAGACCATTTCGCCATTCGACCTGACATCTCTGGTTTTCTCATGACATTCTTAATAGGATAGTTAGTGCGTACAATAATAGTATGTGTTTCAAAATAGTGCCTTAACTTAATAGAAGCAGTTATCAAAGCTAAAATTAATTTTTGTAAATGAGAATACTGGTCTCGGCATCTAAGAGTGTCTTACTTATATAGTAGATGGGTTGCCGATTACCATCTCGTTACGTCACCAAGGCTGCGCTTACGGCGCCTTCGGACATTGCTAGGTAGATGTAAAGATGTTCTTCCATCTGAGGTTTGGCCAATAAGGGAGGTGTCGACAGGTAAGTTTTGAGCTCCTGAAAAGCTTCTTCATGTTGTTCCTCCCATTGGAACTTCTTGTTCTTTCTTAAGATGTCGTAGAAAGGTTTGCATCGATACGAGGATTTGGAAATGAATCTAGTGAGTGCGGCAATTTTTCCTGTCAATCTTTGGACGTCCTTGGCAGATTGAGGTGATGACGGGTTGAGAATAGCGCATATTTGTTAGGCGGCTTCAATGCCTCTTTTAGTAACCATATAACCCAGAAACTTGCCGGCCTTCATTCCGAAGTTGCATTTAGCTGGATTAAGTTTCATATTGAAACAATCCAAGATGTCGAAAGCTTGAGAGAGGTTGCTTATGTGATCCTCGGCATTCTTGGATTTTACTACCATGTCGTCGATGTATACCTCCATTGTGTCCCCAATCTGATCCTTAAACATCTTGTTGACGAGCCTTTGATACGTTGCACCTGCATTTTTTAGTCCAAAAGGCATGGCAATATAACAATAAATACTGTGGGGGTTATGAAGGCGAGTGTCCTCTTGGTCAGATGGTTCCATCTGAATTTGTTGAAATCCTGAGGACGCGTCCATGAAAGTGAGGAGTTCGTGACCTGAAGTGGCATCAACTAGTGAATCTATGTGCGGCAAAGGGAAAGGATCTTTTGGGCAGGCTTTATTTAAGTCGGTGAAGTCGACGCAAACTCGCCATTTCCCGTTTCTCTTCTCTACCACAACCACATTCGCCAACCATCTTGGATAATCGACCTCCCGTATCATGTTGGCTTTGAGTAAGCGCTCTACCTCCTCCTTGATGATCTGATTTGGTTTACGCAAACTTTCTACGTTTACGGTGCCTTTGGTTTAAAGCTAGGATCTATGTTAAGTTTGTGAGTGATGACATCTTTGCTAATGCCTGTCATGTCATCATGTTTCCAAGCGAAACTCTTTATTCTGCTTCTTAATAGGTTCACAAGCTTCTCTTCTATATCTGACGGGATGTCAGTGCCAATAAGTACTTTGAATTGGTCAACACCTTCGAATTGTTGTCAAAGTTGAGAACCCTTGCACGCAGTGGTGATATGTTCTCAAGCCGAGATGCGATGAGCTGTTGGTCTTTCTGCATCTTAATCATGGAATTGGTCAACACCTTCGAATTGTTGTCTTGCTGGTCCAACCTTTGATTCAACCTGGTTAGGATACTCCGGATGTCAGCATCTGCATTGGAAGAGGTTGCCCCCTTTTGTGGAGTCCTCGTAGGTTGAGTTGGCTGAGACCCGGTCTGAGGAGGTGGTGGTAACAAGCTGGTTCTACCTCCTGATGTGGGAACAACGGCGGGACCTTTCCCGGTGGTGGACACATTGGAGGGTGCAGACATAGTGAATTTGGTTAGGAAATGTTTCAAATAACCGATAAACCACGAGGCCCCTCGGTGGGCGCCAAATTGTTTTGGTAGAAAAAACAATAAAGTATAATCTTAACTAGGTTTAGTGTGTGGATTGAATAATAAGGAGGGAACTATGGAATTCGATTATATGGAACAAAAGAATGAAAAAGAGATAATGACAACACGATTTGTTAACGAGGAAAACCTTGGAGGTGATAACCTCTTTGGAAAAAACCCCGGGAGTTAGGTCTCCAACCTTAAAGGTTTCACTATAATAATCACGATTACAACTTTGGAAGATAATGGAGAGGATTACAAGAGCTTGTGTGTAGAGTGTGTGCGTATGAGCATGAATGTGTTTTTCCGTCTCCATTTCCCCTTAAATACAAGTAGATATGAAAGAGTCAATATGGTTCCTATAATCTCGGCATTTTGGTTTATCACTTCAACCTCCGTGAGACCAAGTCGCCCTAGCCGTTTGAAGATCTGTTGAACGTGCTTGGAGATTGTTCCGCATTCCTCTCTTAATTACTGAAAAATAAGAATAAGAATATTAGGAAATATTGAACAAGTAAATATTAAAACAATACTTACAGTGTAATGACATCTCGATATGCAGGATCAATTGAAGATGTCGCCATGTTGAAAAATGCCCACAACAACATTTCGATCTCTCTCACGATCTCCGTCATTCCAAGGTGGAAGAATGACATTTCGCTCTATCTTTCGATCTGCGTTATTCCAAGGTGGAAGAATAACATTTCGATCTCTCTCGCGATCTCCGTCATTCCAAGGTGGAAGAATGACATTTCGCTCTATCTTTCGATCTCCGTTATTCCAAGGTGGAAGAATAACATTTCGATCTCTCTCGCGATCTCCGTCATTCCAAGGTGGAAGAATGACATTTCGCTCTATCTTTCGATCTCCGTTATTCCAAGGTGGAAGAATAACATTTCGATCTCTCTCGCGATCTCCGTCATTCCAAGGTGGAAGAATGACATTTCGCTCTATCTTTCGATCTCCGTTATTCCAAGGTGGAAGAATAACATTTCGATCTCTCTCGCGATCTCCGTCATTCCAAGGTGGAAGAATGACATTTCGCTCTATCTTTCGATCTCCGTTATTCCAAGGTGGAAGAATAACATTTCGATCTCTCTCGCGATCTCCGTCATTCCAAGGTGGAAGAATGACATTTCGCTCTATCTTTCGATCTCCGTTATTCCAAGGTGGAAGAATAACATTTCGATCTCTCTCGCGATCTCCGTCATTCCAAGGTGGAAGAATGACATTTCGCTCTATCTTTCGATCTCCGTTATTCCAAGGTGGAAGAATAACATTTCGATCTCGCTCGCGATCTCCGTCATTCCAAGGTGGAAGAATGACATTTCGCTCTATCTTTCGATCTCCGTTATTCCAAGGTGGAAGAATAACATTTCGATCTCTCTCGCGATCTCCGTCATTCCAAGGTGGAAGAATGACATTTCGCTCTATCTTTCGATCTCCGTTATTCCAAGGTGGAAGAATAACATTTCAATCTCTCTCGCGATCTCCGTCATTCCAAGGTGGAAGAATGACATTTCGCTCTATCTTTCGATCTCCGTCATTCCAAGGTGGAAGAATGACATTTCGCTCTATCTTTCGATCTCCGTTATTCCAAGATGGAAGAATAACATTTCGATCTCTCTCGCGATCTCCGTCATTCCAAGGTGGAAGAATGACATTTCGCTCTATCTTTCGATCTCCGTTATTCCAAGGTGGAAGAATAACATTTCGATCTCTCTCGCGATCTCCGTCATTCCAAGGTGGAAGAATGACATTTCGCTCTATCTTTCGATCTCCGTTATTCCAAGGTGGAAGAATAACATTTCGATCTCTCTCGCGATCTCCGTCATTCCAAGGTGGAAGAATGACATTTCGCTCTATCTTTCGATCTCCGTTATTCCAAGGTGGAAGAATAACATTTCGATCTCTCTCGCGATCTCCGTCATTCCAAGGTGGAAGAATGACATTTCGCTCTATCTTTCGATCTCCGTCATTCCAAGGTGAATGACATTTCGCTCTCTCTCGCGATCTCCGTCATTCCAAGGTGGAAGAATGACATTTCGCTCTCTCTTTCGATCTCCGTCATTCCAAGGTGGAAGAATGACATTTCGATCTCTCTCGCGATCTCCGTCATTCCAAGGTGGAAGAATGACATTTCGCTCTCTCTCGCGATCTCCGTCATTCCAAGGTGGAAGAATGACATTTCGATCTCTCTCGCGATCTCCGTTATTCCAAGTTGAAGGAATAACATTTCGCTCTCTTTCGATATCCGTCATTCCAAGGTGAATGACATTTCGCTCTCTCTTTCGATCTCCGTTATTCCAAGTTGGAAGAATAACATTTCGATTCAGTCAAAGCTCGAACTACGACCTGGCTTGATTCCTCCGGGATACTTAGGTAGCCTACTTTAGGTTCAGCCAATTCGTCACATTTGACGCCCCCCTTTCCCCAGTGTATTCCGAACTACGATCAAGGCTTGATTTCTCCGGGATACGTAGGTAGCCTTTTATAAAAGGTCCAGCCATCCGACCACTTTGGTCACCCTGTTCCTTCGTCACTCCTCAGTGATGAAGTAATCCCTCATAGAGACCACCTTGGTCATTTCTAGCATGTCCCCAGTAGGATCAATTGCTTGACCTCCTAGGTCATTTTCTATTTTCCCCAGCAAGAAAACAGTTTTCTCTTCTCCCTTCCTCAGCGGATCTTATTCCGAACTACGGCCTGGCTTGATTCCTCCGGGATACGTAGGTAGCCTTCCAAAAGGTTCAGCCACTCGACCGTCTCGGTCATCTAATCCGTCTCGGCATTCGCCAGATCGGATCCTTTTCTATCGACAACCCCACTTGCCTTGCAAGTGACGTTGCCGAGGGGCTTCTGTAAGTACCCAAATCTGGCTCATGCCTTCCGGTTAATTTTCCCGACAATTTCGGTAAGTTTTCCGGTAATTCCCGTACCTTTTCCCGGCGTTAGGAAACATTCCAGAACTGTTTTTTATTAAATAAGGGCTGAAGGGGATCCTTCCTAATTAAGAAACACGTTTTTCTTAATTAGGAAGGAGGGTTCTAGAATTTGCCACCTTGCATGGTTCTAGAATGCTGAGTCATTCAGGATAAGCCCGCACGGCTGCATTAGCTCGCTGCTCTTAGCCGCACGGCTTCATTCACCTTATCCAGATTACCTATAAATAGAGGCCTCCTCTACCCATTTCAACACACACAATAGAGGCACAAAATACACAATACACTTATAAAACACTCCCAAGACGTGAAGAATATTGGTGCAAGCTCAAGAAGGTGACGAAGGAAGGCCAAGAAGCTACCTCCCTCCTCCTTGAAGACCCAAGACCAACCTCTCCTCCTAGCTCCGTTCGAAGAAGCAAAGGAAGCAATTGGTAACCTCGCACGCCCTAACCTTGCTTTTAATTGATATACTTGCTCATTGCATTCATATATCTTGCTTGGGACTTGGCATTTATTCATAAAGATCACATCTTTATCACCCCTTTCCCTTTTGCATGCATTAAGACCTCATTTGTCATTAAAATGTAGTCTTTTTCATAAAAGTGCATCCTTTGCACCTAAAACCCCCATTTTCAAATAAAAATGTCATTTTTATGCATCACTTGCACATAAAAATCCAATCTTTTCAATAAAAATGCATCCTTTGCATTCAAAAACCTTTTCCAATGCACCATTTGCATAAAAATCCTATCTTTACGCATCACTTGCATAAAGATCATTTCTTTCAATCAAAAAGCATCATTTGCTAAAACCAAAAATGTCATCTTTTCATTAAAGAGTCATTTTTCATCATGCATTTCCCTTTCCCCCAACCTTGGAACGGACCGGTGTAAAAGATCCTATCTTTACATCGTTCCTTCCATTAAAGGTTCACGATTTCTTTGGAAAGGGATAACCTTGAACCCTATATCTCCGATTATCGCTTAAGAAAGAGTATGAAGCCTCTATACGAGCTCGACCGTCTTAAAGCGTAGGATTGATGGGCTAAGGACCCTCCTTTTTCAAAGAACCTCATCTTTGACCAAAAGAGAGTCATTCTCTCGATCACGCAAGTCCCGAGGGTCCCGAGGTTAAAATGCGATGATCACAAGTCATAAGATGAGGACGGGATCATAATCCCAAATACATAAAATTCCAAGGAATCCCGAGCGACAACCAACAAATGGTTTGTACGTCCGGAAGACAACTTGGGACATTCCCCCCCCCTTTTTCTCAAACACATGCACACAAGAAAGCACGCAAGCAAGCACGATTACTGAAATCTTGGGAGACTTGCTCCCGCAAGGCACTTTGGGTGAACGCCAAACGTTTTTCCCAAGGGGTAACTTAACCTCCGAACCCAAGTAAAAACCTTTTTTTCAAAGTTTTGAGGTAATCAAAATGGCGTGGCGACTCCGTTTTTCAAATAACTCGGATGTCTTCAAACTCGCGTGAATCCACAAAATTTGGGCACACATTCACAACGGCCTCATTTGCCCCGGGGTTACAGCCGCACGGCCTCATTAGCTGCTGCTAGAGTGCCTATAAATAGAGACCTCCTCTATTCATTTTGGGGGGGATTTTCAGTAACATTACTCTGCCAAAATACCACCACGAGATTCCAGAAAGCTGAGAGTGTCAAAAACCACCTCCCTCCTTTTCAAAACCTTCCAAAGTTGGTCCCTTCCCTAGGCAAACTTCAAAGAGAAAGAGGACACCACCATTGGTAACCTCTCCTCCCCTTTACCTTGCATTATACTTGTATTTATGTGATATATTGCTCCTTGCTTTACATATTGCTATATACTTGCTTGGTACTTGGTATATTGTCATTAAAGATCCTATCTTTAGGCATGTAAATCATACCCTCCCCCTTTTTGTATCAAAATAGCATCCTTTGCTTTTAAAATGACATCTTTATGCATCCTTTGCACTTAAAATGCCATTTTTACATACAAAGTTGCATCATTTGCATTAAAAATCATTCTTTACATCAAAGAAGCATCCTTTGCATTTAAAAATGTTTTCTTTGCATCAAAGTAGCATCCTTTGCACTTGAAATGCCATTTTTACACATAAAGTTGCATCCTTTGCATCAAAAATCATTCTTTACATCAAAGAAGCACCTTTTGCAACCAAGTAGCATTCTTTGCACTTAAAATGTCATCTTTTTCATTAAAAGTGTCATCTTTAGCTTAAACATGCATCCCCCATGTCCCTCATGGTTGGATCTCTCTCCTAGGATTGCCTAGTGACCTTCATAAGGCACAAAAGGGCATAGGATGAGCATAAAGATCCAATCTTTATACCCCTTTCCTAGTCCCCTTTGGTACTTGGAGCATCTCTTGGAGTGAGATGATGTAAAGGTCCTATCTTTACGTCATTTCTTCCGTTCAAAGATGCCATAGATGGATTCTCCTTTAGAAAAGGATGATCCCTTCAATCAAAATTGACAAAATCAAGAAAATCAAGAATGCTTACCCCAATAGATTGAGGTTTCGTAGATTTGTGCTCTCCCCTACCGAGATAAAGCTCTGATGGAGGCGTGTTGAAGTCATACTACCTCTTCGTTCAAACAAGCTCCCTCCTCCTCCTCCTAGCGGCTTCCGATATGTTTCTTCACGCTTGCCTAGGTACTATGTTCCCTTTCGGATCCATCCTAAGCCAAGAAAGCAAGGGAATTTATTTTTTTTTGAAAAGTCTCTCTCTTCTCTCTCCCTCTTCCTCGGCACAAGCAAAACATCAATGTTGTTTGCCCGTTCAAATCCAGTTTAAATAATCTGGTGAAATTGAATTCAAAGCCGTACGGCTTCTTTTTCCTTCACCTCATGCCAGGCGGCCTCATTCGCTCTGTACAGAAATTACATCTTTGCCCCTGGACTTTCCACTTAGGCATATCACTCCCGTTATTTCTTAACCAGAATAACGCTGTTTCCCAAGGATATCCGTTATCTCCAAAGCAAATAAACTTTCCTCCCGAGTCGCCTCCGTTACTTCCGTTATAACGGGATAAACGCTAGGTGACAGCCTCCGAATTGTCAAAACTCAAACTTTAGCTACCTCTATCTCACAGATGGTGAAGTACGCTCAAGTTCTCCAAACTTTAGCTACCTCTATCTCAAGATGGTGAAGTACGCTCAAGTTCTCTAAACTTTAGCTACCTCTATCTCACAGATGGTAAAGTACGCTCAAGTTTTCTAAACTTTAGCTACCTCTATCTCACAGATGGTGAAGTACGCTCAAGTTCTTCAAACTTTAGCTACCTCTATCACAAGATGGTGAAGTACGCTTAAGTTCTCTAAACTTTAGCTACCTCTATCTCATAGATGGTGAAGTACGCTCAAGTTCTCCAAACTTTAGCTACCTCTATCTCAAGATGCTGAAGTACGCTCAAGTTCTCTAAACTTTAGCTACCTCTATCTCACAGATGGTAAAGTACGCTCAAGTTTTCTAAATTTTAGCTACCTCTATCTCACAGATGGTGAAGTACGCTCAAGTTCTCCAAACTTTAGCTACCTCTATCTCACATATGGTGAAGTACGCTCAAGTTTTCCAAACTTTAGCTACCTTTATCTCACAGATGGTGAAGTACGCTCAAGTTCTCCAAACTTTAGCTACCTCTATCTCAAGATGGTGAAGTACGCTCAAGTTCTCTAAACTTTAACTACCTCTATCTCACAGATGGTGAAGTACGCTCAAGTTTTCTAAACTTTAGCTACCTCTCACAGATGGTGAAGTACGCTCAAGTTCTCCAAACTTTAGCTACCTCTATCTCAAGATGGTGAAGTACGCTCAAGTTCTCTAAACTTTAGCTACCTCTATCTCACAGATGGTGAAGTACGCTCAAGTTTTCTAAAATTTAGCTACCTCTATCTCACAGATGGTGAACTACGCTCAAGTTTTCTAAACTTTAGCTACCTCTATCTCACAGATGGTGAAGTACGCTCAAGTTCTCCAAACTTTAGCTACCTCTATCTCACAGATGGTGAAGTACGCTCAAGTTCTCCAAACTTTAGCTACCTCTATCTCATAGATGGTGAAGTACGCTCAAGTTCTCCAAACTTTAGCTACCTCTATCTCCTCGATAGTGAAGTACGCTTTAGTTTTCCAACTATAGCTACCTCTATCTACTCGATAGCGACGTAAGATTTAGTTTCTCCAGGTGACAACCTCCATTAATTGTCAACCAGGTGACAACCTCCATTAATTGTCAATCAGGTGACAACCTCCATTAATTGTCAATCAGGTGACAACCTCCATTAATTGTCAATCAGGATGACTCCTCCATTAATAGTCAGAACTTCAAGGATCCTAGACATGTTCCTAACTATCTAGTGAGGCTTGAACTACGACCAAGGCTTGATTCCTCCGGGATACGTAGGTAGCCTTTCATAAAGGTCCAGCCATCCGACCACAATGGTCACCCTTTTCATTCATCACTCCTCAGTGGTGTATGAGCCTTTCATAAAGGTCCAGCTATCCTACCACATCGATCACCCTCTTCCTTCATCACTCCTCAGTGGTGAAATAGCCCCTCATAAGGTCCAGATATCTGACCACATTGGTCACTTCCTTCATCTTGCATATTCCCAGTAGGATCAGTCATTTGACCTCCTAGGTCACTTTCCTTCCATTTTCCCGGCAAGATATCAGTCTCTCTTCACCATTCCTCAGTGAGACTTGAACTACGACCTGGCTTGATTCCTCCGGGATATGTAGGTAGCCTACTTTAGGTTCAGCCAATTCGTCACATATGACACCCCTTTCCCCAGTGGATCTTTTCCGAACTACGATCATGGCTTGATTCCTCCGGGATACGTAGGTAGCCTTCCAAAGGTTCAGCCACTCGACCACCTTGGTCACCCAATCTGTCTCGGCATTTGCCAAATTGGATCCTTTTTTATCGACAACCCCACTTGCCCTGCAAGTGACGTTGCCGAGGGGCTTCTGTAAGTACCCAAATCTGGCTCATGTCTTTCGGTTAAGTTTCCCGATAATTCCCCGGACTTTTCTAAAGTTCAGGGGCAATTTGGGAACTTTTCCAAACCTTTCGAGGGGTGAAGGACTTGCTAGAAATTAAAATTCCACGTAGTCCTTCGCTGGAAAACACCTTCTAGAAGGCCACCTTGCATGATTCTAGAAATAAGCTGAGTCACCACTGGATAAGACCGCACGGCCTCATTAGCCTTGGGGTTACAGCCGCACGGCTTCATTAACCATCACCAGATTGCCTATAAATAGAGGCCTCCTCTATTCATTTTGAGATACAATTTTTAGCATTGTTACTCTGCCAAAATATCTGCACGAATTTACAGAGAGCTGAGAGCAACCAAAACCACCTCCCCCCTCTTTAAAACCCTTCAAAAGTTGGTCCTTCCCTAGGCAAATTTCAAGGAGATAGAGGGACACCACCATTGGTAACCTCTCCTCCTCTTTTTCTTAAAATATACTTGTCATTACTTGTTATATTGCTCCTTGCTTTATATATTGTCATCTATTTGCTTGGTATTTGATAAATTGCCATTAAAGATCACATCTTTAGTCATGTAGATCACATATACCCCCATTCCCCTTTATCACATGGGATCCATGGAAGATCCAACCCAAGGATGAACAATAAGACCTAAAATGGCTTGTTCTAGGGTGGATATCTCACATGGTGATGTGAAAATGTCATCTTTTCATATAAAAATGTCATCTTTTTCCATAAAATGTCATCTTTAGCTTAAAATGCATTCCCCATGTCCCTCATGGTTGGATCTCTCTCCTAGGATTGCCTAGTGACCTTCATAAGGCACAAAAAGGCATAGGATGAGTATAAAGATCCAATCTTTATACCCCTCCCTTAGTCCCCTTTGGTACTTGGAGCATCTCTTGGAGTATAATGGTGTAAAGGTCCTATCTTTACATCATTTCCTCCACTTAAAGATGCCATAGACGGATTCTCCTTTAGAAAAGGATGAACTTGAGCCACATATCTCTGATCATCACTTGAGACGAGCATAAATATCCCGACAAAGCTCAAATCGTCTCAAGATGTAGGATTGATGGGCAAAGGTCATTCCTTTCTAAAGAGTCTCATCCTTGGACTATAAAAACGATGTCCCTATCTTGATCACATGTGACCCAAAATCTCATCATGATGATCATAAGTCCAAGATGAGAACGGGACCAAAGTCCCGAACACATCAAAAATCCAAGGAATCCCGAGCGATAACCAACTCATGGTTTATACGTCCGAAAGATAACTTGGTACATTCCCTCCTTTTCAAAAACACATCCCACACACGAAAACACAAAGGCAAGCATGAAAATCGGATCTTGGAAGACTTGCTTCGGCAAGGCTCTTTGGGTGAACGACGATTCGTTCTTCCCAAAGGGTAACTTAACCTCCGGACCCAAATCCTTTTTTTCAAAGTTTTGAGGAAATCAAAATGGCGTGGTAACTCCGTTTTTCAATTTAAACCGGATGTTTCCAAACCGATGTGATGCGGTGATCCCCTTACACGAGAAAGCGGTTCCAACATAAAATATAAAAAACAAAAAGAGCCGCGAATCTTGGGCACCACATTCACAAGTGGTCAATCCCATTCATATCAAATACTGCGATCTAGTGAAAAAATTGGTCCAAGACTTAGAATTCTGGGAGATACAAAGGGTAGGCCATGAAGAAAATTAATTAGCCGACCTACTATCCAAGCTAGCTACTTTGGACGAGTAGCATTGAGAACCAATCTCATACTTAGAGCATCCATCATACGAAAGAGTGCATGTTCTATGCTCGGTCAACAACTCTAATTGTTGGATTGACGAAATGAAGGCATACATCGAAATAGGCGAGCTAGCATCTGACGAGCAAAAGGCAAGAACAATCAAGAAGAAGTCCCCAAGGTTCGCTATACATGGGGATGCATTTTTCAGAAGATCATTTGTGAAACCATTACTAAGGTGTATTTATCCTATGTACGTTCCTCAACTCTTGCTCAAATTGCATAGTGGGGTATGTGGTGGACACCCGGGAGCCAGAACTTTGGCAAACAAGATACTCACTCTGGGATATTATTGGCTTCATCTAAGGGAGGACGCTCGTGAGTTCGTGAGAAAATGTGACAAGTGTCAGAGGTATGTCGACCTACCAAAGCTCCCAATAACCGAACAAACACCAGTGATCGCAGCTTGGTCGTTCGACGTGTGGGGGGTAGATTTGATCGGACCCTTCCCTCCCACCCGTGGTAATTGTAAGTACATTATTGTGGCAATTGATTATTTCACAAAGTGGATTGAGTCAAATCCTTTGGCAAAAATAACAAAGGAAAACGCTATCAACTTCATCCACGATTACATTTGGTGCCACTTTGGGGTGCCACATTCAATTGTTTCGAATAACGGGCTACAATTTTCTACAGCTTTCAAGACAAAAATGAATAGGTTGGGGTGAAACATTGGAAGTCATCAGTTGCTTATCTACAAGGTAATGGACAAGAAGAAGCAGTGAACAAACTGGTTTTGACAACACTCAGTAATGGCCTCATTGGTCGAGCTGGAAGGTGGCTGGATGAACTACCCCTTGCTCTTTGGGCAGTCCGAACAACCACTCGGGGGCCTATAGGGAAACCCCATTTGCCCTTACTTTTGGGTCAGAAGCTATGGCACCTGCAGAACTACAATTCCTATGGCTAGGGTGGCTTTGTTCGATTAAAATCAAAATAACTCCAACAGGTTGCTCGACTTGGACTTACTAGACGAAAAACGGATGACTGCTCAGCTTATAATGGTAAACTACAAACAAAAAACTAAGGGTTATCCCGACAAGAAGGTCAAGAAGAGGTCGTTCAACATTGGGGACTACGTGCTAAGGAAGATCGAGGTAACTGGAAGAAAAGCTGAACATAATAAGTTATCTCCGAACTAGGAAGGACCCTACATCGTCACTAAAATTGTTAAGGAGGGGACCTACATGATTGGCCATCCAAATGGTGACGAGCTAAAACATCCTTGGCATGCTAGCCACTTAGTTAGATATTATTTCTGATTAAGCATTCTATGTAACGATCTACTTCATCAAATAAAATGGAAGTTCTATCCACAAACTGTTTTCACTCTTGTGCTTTATTCAACTCAGATCCGACTCTTAGTCGATCTCAAAATAGTTAAACAGACTCGACTGAAGTCCTAAGTCAACCTCATTCTTAAACAGGTTCGACTGAATACTTATGTCAGTCTCGTTTCATAAATAGACTCGACTAAAGTCCTAAGTCGACCTCGTTCTTAAACAGTCGTCTGAAGACTTATGTCAGTCTCGTTCCTTAAATAGACTCGACTAAAGTCCTAAGTCAACCTCATTCTTGAACAGGTTCGACTGAAGACTTATGTCAGTCTCGTTCCTTAAACAGACTCGACTAAAGTCCTAAGTCGGCCTCGTTCTTAAACAAGTTCGACTTAAAACTTATGTCAGTCTCGTTCTCTAAACACCAAAACCTTAGTCAGCTTCGTTATTGGCCAACTGATCTAACTAAGGCTCTGGTCTCTTTCTTATTTAATCTAGTTCGACAAAAAGAGAGAAACATGGATCAAACAAAACGATTCAAGCAAAGTCAACTAGTATTAATAAAAAGTCCCCCTAAAACGGGCTAGGACTTGCCCAAATTAAATTACGAGTTAATATGCCTCCCAAACCGGGCCAAGGCATTGACAACCAAAATACAGTAAGGAAAGATCGTTTGATACTTGTTCATTACGAAGAAAAATCAAAACAAAAGGATCAATTTTCTTGATCATCTTGGGGCTGCTCCTGATGTTGCTGCTCCTGGTGCTCGACATCATGGAACACCTGATCTTGGGTGATCTCATCATCTTCGTCAGCATCATCAGCCTCCTCCAGCTCATAAAGTATAGTATTGAAATTCCTTTGTTCAACTGGAGGGGCGACCTAAGGCTCTGCTCCATCCTCTGCTTATTGATGTGCTATAACGACCAAGTCGTTGGCAGTGGAGGATACAAGGGAGTGACCAGCTCGAGCTGCCAGGTCATATTTATCAACATAGGCCCACTCAGCCAGTTTTTCAAAGGGAAGCTCGATTGAAGGATCCACCACTGCACGCCGGGCCATATGTTGCCGACCTACATCATAGAAATCCCTAGCTCAGGATACTATGATGCGGTAGCATTCATCACTGTTCTTGAACTCCTCCAGGGCAGCCTTCTCCCTGGCCTGAGCCTCCTCCTCCCATCTAATTCGGGATGCCTTCTGTTCCTCAATCAACTTGGCCAAGCGAGCATTACGCTCTTGAACCAAGGCAGCCAGCTTACCCAGATCGCCCTCCAACTTGGCATTTTCATTCTTGGCCGTAGCAGCATCCTCCTCCATACTGGCCCTGATGAAGTAAAAGAGTCCACTTGTTCCTGAAGAGGAGAAAGTTGCTCCCTTGCCAGCTTCAGATCGGCTAGAGCTTCATCGCGCTCTTTCTCAGAATTGGAGTATGCAGCCCGAACGGCACGGAGCTTGGAGTCAGAGTCTGAAAGTCTCTCCCTAAGCTCAGCGGCCTCCCTAACATTCCTTGAGTATTTTACAGAAGTTATATGCTCCTTCTCAATAGCATCCCTCCAGCTACTCTTGACTTGCTCGATTAGAGCAAGAGACTACAATATATATATATATATATATATATATATATATATATATATATATATATATATAGTCAATACAACAGTTATCAAAAGTACAGCGACAAAAAGCATGACGACCAAATGAAAAAGAAAGTAGAAAGTGTGAAAAACATAAGTATTACCTCGGAGTGAAGGAGGCCCGACCTGTCACTAAACTCTTCTGGAGTGAGCCTCTCCTCAGCAAATTGGGCTAGCAGATCCCTATCTGCAGCCCGCCTCACAACAACTTGCCCCAATCCTAGATCGGGATAATGGCAGCTCAAGCTATTTATGCCAGTGAGGGGAGGGACATCACTGAGATTCTCCACCAAGTTTTGCACTTCATCAGTGCTTCTAGTTTGAGGATCTTGAGGTGGAGGTGGGTTGGAGGCAGAGGCCATTGCATGAGAAGTACCAACTCAGTCATGTCCTAGGTCGACCCGCGACCTCTTTTTCAGCCGGTTCAGGGGGAGAGCATCATCAACATCTTCTGGCTCGACATCATCAAGCTCAAAATCTACTATATTTTGAGGATTATCCCCAATCAATTCATGTCAGAGATCGGATCCCGATGCCAGCTCGGTCGAAGTGTCGACCTCCTCTTCTTCCCTTATTATCTGAACTTGGGGGCCTGCTCGATGGGCTCCACTGGCCCACTCCCATCAATGGGGACCATCCTAACTTCGGCCTTGGGGAGCAGCTTATTCCTATCCTCAGCCTCCTTCTCACGGATGGCACGAGCATTAGCAGCTCTGTGGGCTTTCTTGTTCTTCCTCCTATCTCCTAAATCGACGATGCGATTCATGTTTGCTTCTTGGTCGGGGGTAAGGGCTGCACGATCAAAAAAGGAAACAGTTATCAAAAGAGATATATAAGATAGAATATACGAGTTAAGGAAGAAAGCAAGTAAATACTTAATGGCCATAATGTGACAAGTTTCTGCAGTGACCAGGCTTCTTCTTACAAAAGTGACATTGGGATTCAAACCTCTCCCTCTCGTTGATCACCCAACCCGGATACCTAAGGCTAATGATGATCGGCACTAAGGGGGATACCTCCCCATCCCCTCCTAGCATCAATCCAGCTTGAATGAAATAGTCTTTGTCTGACCCTAGGGTGGCCCAACTTATGGTGCTCCTCCGAGCCACCAGCGCCAACCTACGAGTGAGATCCCCACTCCACTCTGGGACCTGGTATTCATCCTCCTTCATTAGAGGCATATCAGCCTCATGAAAGGGAAATTGCCATCCCTTCCTACTTTCCACAAGTATCAGATGGGCATTCCGCCCAAAAACTTTGTCCGACAAATTGGTAAATAGTTTGGGGGCTTTGGCTTCGGCCAGGGTGCTAATCCCAAAGGTTTTGTCATTTACCACCACCTTAATGAACCTCTTGAAGACGTGCATGCAAGGTTCATACCGTACAAACCTGCACACCATGGCAAAGAACAATAGCACCCTAACTGTATTGGCTCCTAGTTGCATGGGGACAACGGCCAAGCACTCTAGAAATTCACAGATGAAGGGGTCGAGGGAAAGTCGTAGCCCAGCCTCAAACTGGCCGTAATAGAAAGCTACTTTGGTCGAACTTAAAGCCCAATACATCCAAGATTGGGCCTTCCTTTGCCTCTCAGTGAAGTGAGTCAGGTGAAAATCATCTCTGGGGACCTCAAAGAAGTCATGCAAGATTTTGAGTCTTGACTCTACATTCTTCCTACCAACTGTCGGCCTGGGGGCCACATAGCATCTCTCATTGCGGCCTGGGACAACCGTCGAGCAAAATGCATTGACCATATTTCAAAAGGAGGAGCTCGACGATGCAGAAGCAGATGATCCTTTAGCTGCCATATCTACAGAAGACACGGAAACAGGGGAATCAGTCCTAGTTGAAGTATGTTCCGAACTACCTATGGGCGACCTAGATTCCATTGAGAATTCTAATCTCTCTCGAGGAAAGGGTGGTTTGTTGGATTTGATGTAAAAGATAATGAGGTGGTCTATCAGTTTGTTGAAGAGATGGAAACGAACAATCCGTAGATCGTCTGCCTCCAAATCCCTCATACTCTCTCCAGCCGAAAACCCTACCTCACCATAAAACAAACCCCACCTATCTAAGATAGTAATGCACTCCTCCCTCGTCAATTCCACCCATGAACCTTCCACTCTTTTGTAAACCCTAATGTTTATAGAGTTGTATCCATACCTAATGCCTAGCTCACAGCCGAAGGTTCTAGCCATGGCAAAATTGAAAGAAAAGCTTGAAATTAAACCTAAGTACAAAGGAATTGAAGAATACCTTGATTAATTCGAAGAAGAAGGGATTCGAAGGTGAAACGAAAGCTCGATTATGCTAGAAATTCGGTTTCCTTGCTTTTTGTTCTTGCTGAGTACTTGAGGAATTTGGGGGTTTGTAAAGTTTGTAAAGGAAAAGGATTTCTCCTTTTATATGTTTCCAAAACCTTACCAGAATTGGAAATGGTAGAAAACATGACCGTTATTCCGTCAGTTTTTGCTCTGCACCGGTTCCCAAGAAAGATATCCAATTGCCAAAATCGTACAATTATTACGGAACTTACGGCGCATTAATTAGCGTGTCAGATCGATGAAATTCAATAGTCGAGATCGACCTACATCCACTCAATCGACCATCCAACAGCGAGCTGTGCAATCCATCAAATTTTTTATATAACTTCCTGGTCGACAAAGTCAATACAGAAAGTTGGGGGCTACTGAACGGAATAAAAGTGATGGGCCAGGCCCAACGAATGAAGCCCAACATTTCAGACATCACCAAGACGCTATTATGAAGTGGGCCAGCCCAATTGCTACAACGCCCACGGCCCAACGGCAAAGATCAGTTGACCTAGGTCATTGTCCGACCATCATTGGTCCCGAACTAGCTTCGTCTGACATACAACCTTTTACTTGTACAATTTCTATCAAGTTAAGGCACAATATCAGGTCGACTTCGAATACTCAGGCGACCTCGACCTACCAACACGTACGTCCGTCTACGTCGTTATTTGTAACCGCCTCCTACATTCTCGGAGACAGTTATGCCCACCACATCTCCGTGATTCTAGGGATTTACAACGATCCCATGGCACCACTATAAATACCAGACAACATACACCGTTAAAAGGTAATGTCTTCTTTGCTATTTTGAATATACGTTATTCATTTCAGTTTATAAGCTAAATACACCATATCTCATCATCACGTCGGAGGGTCTTAGCCGGAGACCACCCCGGCAAGTTATTTGTTCGTGGTTTCAGGTCACATTAGCTGGAGATCAACCTAATTGCTGGACTAAGGCTGATCTGGATCATTTTCTGCATCATCAATATGTGTATATATATATATATATATATATATATATATATATATATATATATATATATATATATATATATATATATATATATACATATATATATATACATATATATATACATATATATATATACATATATATATATACATACATATATATATATATATATATATATATATATATATATATATATATATATATATATATATATATATATACATATATAATATATACATACATATATATATACATATATAATATATACATACATATATATATATACATATATAATATATACATACATATATATATATATATATACATATATATCTACATATACATATATATATATATATACATATATATCTACATACATATATATACATACATATATATATATATACATATATATATACATACATATATATATATATATATATATATATATATATATACATATAGGGTCCTATTATAATGAGAACCACATTTATATGAGAACCATAAGAACCACTAATGTACCTACTGGATTAAAAAACACATCAATGCTCAGTTAAAAAAAAGATAGAGGGGGTGACATTTTCGTAATTATTTCATTTAAAATCTCCCTCAAATTTCAAAATAAAATATCTCAATATCTATAAGTAAAAAAAAAAAAAATCGAAAAAACTGATTTTTGTCTTGTGAGACGATTCAAACTAGATCACGAAGATAGGATTTTGAAAAAATAATATTGAACAACGTCTAATTTTTAAAACACTGTGTTGCTAGTGAACACTAGCTGTGTTGTCTTAGTGAACACTAGCTGTGTTGTATTAGTGAACACTAGATGTATTGTCTTACTGAACACTAGTTGTATTGTCTTAGTGAACACTAATTAATTAGTGAACACTAGCTGTAAGTGAACACTAGCTATATTGTCTTAGTGAACACTAGCTATGTTAAGACTAGCTATGTTGTCTAAGTAAACACTAGTTGTATTGTCTTAGTGAACACTAATTAATTAGTGAACACTAGCTGTAAGTGAACACTAGCTATGTTGTCTTAGTGAACACTAATTAATTAGTGAACACTAGCTGTAAGTGAACACTAGCTGTAAGTTAACTAGTTATGTTGTCTTAGTGAACACTAGCTATGTTGTCTTAGTGAACACTAGTTGTATTGTCTTAGTGAACACTAATTAATTAGTGAACACTAGCTGTATTGTTCATTAATTAATTAGTGAACACTAGTTGTATTGTCTTAGTGAACACTTAAAGCTAGTGTTCACTAATTAATTAGTGAACACTAGCTTATTGTCTTAGTGAACACTAATTAATTAGTGAACACTAGCTGTAAGTGAACACTAGCTATGTTGTCTTAGTGAACACTAATTAATTAGTGAACACTAGCTGTAAGTGAACACTACGTAAGTTAACTAGTTATGTTGTCTTAGTGAACACTAGCTATGTAGTCTTAGTGAACACTAGCTGTGTTGTCTTAGTGAACACTAATTAATTAGTGAACTCTAGCTGTAAGTGAACACTAGCTATGTTGTCTTAGTGAACACTAATTAATTAGTGAACACTAGCTGTAAGTGAACACTAGCTATTTTGTCTTAGTGAACACTAATTAATTAGTGAACACTAGCTGTAAGTGAACACCAGCTGTAAGTGAACACTAGCTATGTTGTCTTAGTGAACACTAATTAATTAGTGAACACTAGCTGTAAGTGAACAGTTAGGCGTAAGTTAACTAGTTATGTTGTCTTAGTGAACACTAGCTATGTTGTCTTAGTGAACACTAGTTGTATTGTCTTAGTGAACACTAATTAATTAGTGAACTCTAGCTGTAAGTGAACACTAGCTGTAAGTGAACACTAGCTATGTTGTCTTAGTGAACACTAATTAATTAGTGAACACTAGCTGTAAGTGAACACTAGCTGTAAGTTAACTAGTTATGTTGTTTTAGTGAACACTAGCTATGTTGTCTTAGTGAACACTAATTAACTAGTTAAGTAATGTACACTAGTTAAGTAATTAACTCTCTCGATTCTAACATTCCTTATTGTTGCTTCCAGGAACACGTGAATGAAATTGACTTTGACTATCTGGAGTATGCTAGACAGCGGTTTCAATGATCTTGGATAAGGAAGTGCGAGTTGTTTGGTTCCTCAAGAATCGCTACTAACCGAGTCACTGATGGTAATCACACTTTATCTTGCATCTCCAATCACATCCTAAATTGCTGGTCGGTCCAACTTGTGTATGCCATAAATTTCAAAAAGTAAATTGAAACACCATGATCTTTAGTTCTAACCATATGATAGTTCCCTGAAAGTCTTGAAAAACTCAATTTGAAACATCATATAATCTGATGCCCATGATGGTAGTAACACTATTTCTTCATCTTGCATCTCCGATCATGTCCGAACTGTATGCAATATCATGATTCAAACTAGTTAATTAGCTAGTGTACATTACTTAACTAGCTAGTGTACACTAGTTAATTAACTAGTGTACACAAGGACTTGGTCAAGACCAAGTTAAGGTATTGTCCAGTATAAGTCATATGGCTAGTGTGCACGAGTTAACTAGCTAGTGTACACTATATACATTACTATTGTACATTACTTAACTAGCTAGTGTACACTAGTTAATTAGCTAGTGTTTTAAAAATTAGACGTTGTTCAATATTATTTTTTCAATATCCTATCTTCAGGGATCTAGTTTGAATCGTCTCGTCAAGACAAAAAAAAATCAGTGTTTTTGAATTTTTTTTCGACTTATAGATATTGAGATATTTTATTTTGAAATTTGAGGAGGATTTAGTTCACAATAATTATGAAAATGCCACCCCTTCTATTTTTTTTTAATCTGGAGCATTGATGTATTTTTTAATCCAATGGCTGTTAGTGGTTCTCATGGTTCTCATATAAATTTGGTTCTCATTTGAATAGCTTCCTATATATATATATGTATATATATATATATATATATATATATATATATATATATATATATATATATATATATATATATATATATATATATATATATATATATACATATATATATATATATATATATATATATAGAGAGAGAGAGAGAGAGAGAGAATAAATGAAAACAGTAATTGAATAATAACCAGGCTTTCGAAGGCTCTGATACCAATGATAGTGAGGATCTTTTGTGTTATAAGGGTTGAAGGTGAGAGAGTAGTAGGATATTAGTGGGTGTATATGTAATAAGTTGTGTGAGTGGAAGAGGAATTGGAAGTGGAAGTGGGGAAAGTGGAGAACAAGTAGAACTGGGTGGAGGAATTAGGAGAAAAGGTGTGGAGATGTGGAGAAAATATGTATACGAAAATGGAAGATTTCTTTAATTAAGGTAATCTTAATTAATCAATTAAGATAATTAACTAATTAATCAATTGTAAAATAGATGCAATACACAATACTTGAATTAAAATGATATAGTTGTTATGATCTTACTTCGTATTGATATTGGCTTACGAATTGTACATAATTGTTGATGCTATTACAATGCTTGGTAGAAATGGAAGAACTGAAACGAAACAACTAGTACAATAGTTGTTGTTTTTTGCTAAGAGAAAAATTGGATGTCTATACGATGGGGGAAGTTCCCCTTTTATAATCTCCGGATTTGAAAATTAATCTAATTTCGTTGATTGTTTACAGTTGGCTTTGAGGTGGTGGATGATGGGAAGGATTTTTAGATGATTGTTGGCACATGGGTTGCTACTTTCTTTTGCACCGAAAGTATCTCTGCTAATGAGATGTTATACCACCTTTGTTTTCTTTTTACCACATTTTATTTGTCTCTTTGTTATAATTGTAGTTGGGTAAAGAATTTATAATTGTCATTATCGTTTTCTTCCTCCAGGTGGACTGAGGCGGTGCTACTGGAGCAATTGCTGAGTTGCAATAGAATTTATTCCATATCTACTTCTGATGTACATTTTGCCATCTTTTCCATTAATTGTTGTTTCTTTGCAAGGAATTGTTCACCTTTTGATACTTGTTGAAGAGCAACGATATTGGAAAAATGAGGATTTGTTTTAAAATATTCTGTAACTGCTTTTGTTCCATAATTTGTAGGGTCAGTTTTGTCCCACCATTTTATCTTGAACCTCCGTACAAGGGTCGGCAATATTGTCGTATCTAATTGTTTATCACTCACATGATATTTTGTTATAAAAATTCAAGGGACTTGAAAATTGTGACAAAAGAATAGCCATGTGGGGGATGACGAAATGTGATCTGAAAATTTACAATTATTTTTGAATTGTTCAATGCTTCACATACATCTGTTGGGACTATGGTTATATACATTCCATAAGTTTTCCACCATTTGTGAAACCAATATGGCGTATGTAAGGGAGATGTGTACTGAATTAGAAAAAGAAGGAAATTGAAAATGAATCATTTTTTTTATAAAATGCTCGAGTTCAGACAGTAATATAGTCCCAATAATTAAATTTGGATACCGAGTTTATATGAGTAGAAAGTTCTTTTTGTTTGTGTGGTTCCATGCCCCAATAAAAGACTGTTAATATTTTTAAAATAAGAATTTTGCAATATCAAATCTTTGACCGATTTTCTTTATCAAACGCGTATTAAAATTTGACTTAATTTGTTTGCGTTAAAATATTTTCATAAAATAGTTGGCTTTTTTCAAAATTGTCTGGTAAATATCGGTGATGAACTGGTAAAAGTAACTCTGAAAATTAGTAGGGATGCTAGTTTTTGTTTATTTCAAAAAATAGAGTGTAAATATAATCTGCATTTGTTTTGTAAATATAGTTGCACAGAGGGGTATGTATTGGGTATTGGCTTTGTGCTGCTAATTTTGCAGAAGGGTTTTGGTTTTTGTTGGATATAAACCTGAATCTTCCAATTGTTAGGATTTCTTTAAAGGTGAGTGTCTTTTATGTCATATAAATAGTAAGAATCTGCATAATCCTAATTATTATAAGAAAAAAAAAGCATTAACAAAAATATTAAAAAATACAACTCAGATATTGCTTGTTTTTTTTATGCAAAAAGAAAGGCCACATATCAAAATCTACTATATATAATAGCAAAAGTTTTTCAAGCTCCTAGAAAACTTCAAGTGGCACAATATCACTGACCAATCTTTCCATCATCCACCAATCACAATCATCCATTTGAAATTCAGTTAGTAACTTTTAAAATTTATAGGGGTTGATTTTATACAATAAATTAGTTAAAATGAAAATGGATTGAAGCACAAATAATTGTCTTACAAAGAGAGCAAAAGCAAAATGAATAAAACTCTAATAATTAAGAAAGAAAAAAATCTAATGCACAAAAGAAAATCAATATTAATATAAAAACATACGAAAAAATAAAATGCAAATAAAAAACAAAAAATTAAAATTCTAATAATTAAAAAGTGAAAGAAACATTCAAAAACATAAAAGAAATAGAAAAAAGCAAGAAATAAAATTAAAATAAAGACAAAAATTTATAAAATAAAAGTTAAAATTAAAATCAAAATCAAAATCAAAATAATAAACACAAACATAAATATAAAAAACAAATCCTAATCAAAATAAGTCTAAAGAGATTATAAAGAAGTTACTCACAAATTCGAAAAAAGGAAGTTAGTGAATCTACTATATATAATAGCAAAAAAAATTCAAGCTCCTATAAAACTCCAAGTGGCACAATATTATGAGCCAATCTTTCCATCATCCACCAATCACAGTCATCCATTTGAAATTCAATTAGTAACTTTTAAAATTTATAGGGGTTGATTTTATACAATAAATTAATTAAAAATAAAAATGGATTGAAGCACAAATAATTGTCTTACAAAAAGAGCAAAAGTAAAATGAAAAAAAAAAACTTTAATAATTAAGAAAGAAAAAAATCTAATGCACAAAAGAAAATCAATATCAATATAAAAACATACGAAAAAATAAAATGCAAATAAAAAATGAAAATTAAAATTTTAATAATTAAAAAGTGAAAGAAACATTCACAAACATACAAGAAATAGAAAAAAGCAAGAAACAAAATCAAAATAAATATGAAAATGAAAATGAAAATTTATAAAATAAAAGTTAAAATTAAAATAAAAATCAAAATCAAAATAAAAATAATAAACACAAACATAAATATAAAAATAAATCCTAATCAAAATAAGCCAAAAGAGATTATAAAGAAGTCACTAACAAATCCGAAAAAAAGGAGTTTGTGAATCTACTATACTCCCTCCGTCCCACTATAGTCGACACCCAAGGGGTGGGTTCAAAAACCAAGGAAAAAGAATAAAATAAAAAAAATGTGTGGTGGAAAATGAAGAGAGAGAATGAGTGGGGTAAATAGTAGTGTTGGTTGAATAAATATGTGGTAGAAAATGAAGAGAGAGAATGAGTGGTGGGGTAGAGTGAATATAAAAATATAAAAACTTGGTTATTTTTGGAAGGTGTCAAGTATAGTGGGACGGCCCAAAATGGAAAGAAGTGTCAAGTATAGTGGGACGGAGGGAGTATATAATAGAAAAAGTTTTTCAAGCTCCTATAAAATTCCAAGTGGCATAATATCAATTGCCAATCTTTCCATCATCCACCAATCACAATCATCCATTTGAAATTCAATTAGTAACTTTTAAAATTTACAGGGGTTGATTTTATACAATAAATTAGTTAAAAATGAAAATGGATTGAAGCACAAATAATTATAATTGTCTTACAAAACGAGCAAAAGTAAAATGAAAAAAACTTTAATAATTAAGAAATGAAAAAATCTAATGCACAAAAGAAAATCAATATCAATATAAAAACATACGAAAAAATAAAATGCAAATAAAAAATGAAAATTAAAATTCTAATAATTAAAAAGTGAAAGAAACATTCACAAACATACAAGAAATAGAAAAAAAGCAAGAAACAAAATCAAAATAAAGATGAAAATTTATAAAATAAAAGTTAAAATTAAAATCAAAATCAAAATCAAAATAAAAATAATAAAATGAAAATGATGAGCTCAAGCAACTCTTGGATGATACCAGTGTCTTCAGAGCGATCGAGGTAACTATCTTTGAAGGTTTTACAAGTTGAGTGAAAACATAAATATAAAAAATAAATCATAATCAAAATAAGTCTAAAGAGATTATAAAGAAGTTACTCACAAATTCGAAAAAAAGGAGTTTGTGAATCTACTATATATAATAGCATAAGTTTTTCAAGCTCCTATAAAACTCAAAGTGGCAAAATATCATTGGCCAATCTTTCCATTATCCACCAATCACAATCATTCATTTGAAATTCAATTAGTAACTTTTAAAATTTATAGGGGTTGATTTTATACAATAAATTAGTTAAAAATGAAAATGGATTGAAGCACAAATAATTGTCTTACAAAAAGAGCAAAAGCAAAATGAAAAAAAAACTTTAATAATTAAGAAAGAAAAAAATCTAATGCACAAAAGAAAATCAATATCAATATAAAAACATACGAAAAATAAAATGCAAATAAAAAACGAAAATTAAAATTCTAATAATTAAAAAGTGAAAGAAACATTCACAAACATACAAGAAATAGAAAAAAGCAAGAAACAAAATCAAAATAAAGATGAAAATGAAAATTTATAAAATCAAAATCAAAATCAAAATCAAAATCAAAATCAAAATCAAAATCAAAATCAAAATCAAAATCAAAATCAAAATCAAAATCAAAATCAAAATCAAAATCAAAATCAAAATAATAAACACAAACATAAATATAAAAAAAAAATCCTAATCAAAATAAGACAAAAGAGATTATAAAGAAGTCCCTCACAAATCCGAAAAAAAAAGAAGTTTGTGAATATACTATATATAATAAAAAAAGTTTTTCAAGCTTCTAGAAAACTCCAAGTGACACAATATCATTGGCCAATCTTTCCATCATCCACCAATCACAATCATCCATTTGAAATTCAATTAGTAACTTTTAAAAATTATAGGGGTTGATTTTATACAATAAATTAGTTAAAAATGAAAATGGATTGAAGCACAAATAATTATCGTACAAAAATAGCAAAAGCAAAATGAAAAAAAACTTTAATAATTAAGAAAGAAAAAAATCTAATGCACAAAAGAAAATCAATATCAATATAAAACATACGAAAAAATAAAATGCAAATAAACAATGAAAATTAAAATTCTAATAATTAAAAAGTGAACGAAACATTCACAAACATACCAGAAATAGAAAAAAGCAAGAAATAAAATCAAAATAAGGATGAAAATTTATAAAATAAAAGTTAAAATTAAAATCAAAATTAAAATCAAAATCAAAATCAAAATCAAAATCAAAATCAAAATCAAAATCAAAATCAAAATCAAAATAATAAACACAAACATAAATATAAAAAACAAATCCTAATCAAAATAAGCCTAAAGAGATTATAAAGAAGTCACTCACAAATCCGAAAAAAAAGGAGTTTGTGAATCTACTATATATAATAGCAAAAGTTTTTCAAGCTCCTTGAAAACTCCAAGTGGCACAATATCATTGGCCAATTTTTCCATCATCCACCAATCACAATCATCCATTTGAAATTCAATTAGTAACTTTTAAAATTTATAGGGGTTGATTTTATACAATAAATTAGTTAAAAATGAAAATGGATTGAAGCACAAATATTTGTTTATTTTACTATAAAAATATAAATTAAACGTTCAATTAATGCTAACTATTACGTTAATTTAATTAATTTCACTATGCCCCGTCGAGTATCGACGAGGCATACTGCTAATTTTTACTTTTCCTTTTGCTGATTTGTGAAAATTGTTCTGTTATGTATAATACTACCTCCGTCCTAAAATGAATGTCCAAAAAATTTCAATTAGAAAGTGGCATGGTAGAGCTAATTTTTGAACTTTAAAGCGTAGCTCACCCAACTCCCCCAACTAAGCCTATTTTCAGTTAGATATGTGAATAAGAAATTATATATATATATTTTAATCTAACATCAGCAATTGTATGATTTTATTATCGTTATTGTTTCGTTAGTATTCTGATCAATGGTATAAATTACTAATTTTCTGTGTTCCTGAGTTTATCGTATAAAAAATATTTGTTTATTTTTAATATATATAGGTAAGCAAATCAATTTTGTTGTTAGTATATAATTATACATTTATACAATTAATTAATTAATTAATTATTTGACATAAAACATACTGTTATTTTAATATATATATACAGGTAAGCACGTTGTCGAGGCGGTAATGTTGTCCGGAAAGAATGTTGGTAAGAAGGTGTTGATACCGAGAATGATTATGTCACCTTCTGATACAACAAATTCCCGGTTAGGCTTCAACGGAGACAATTTCCACTGACCGTTTCTTTTGCAATGACGATAAATAAAAGTCAGGGTCAGTCGCTCGCTCATGTTGGCCTTTTTCTTCCAGTATTTAGTCATGAACAATTATATGTTGCTTTTTCTAGAGTAACTACAAGGAAATGACTTAAAGTGCTTATATGTAATAATCATGAACAGTCAGATGACAAGACTACAAATGTTGTGTACAAAGAAATTTTCGACAAGTTGTAATATACTCCATTACATAAAATTATCTCATTAATTTTTTGAATTATATTTACATTTAACTTTTACCTCAGTGTTTTATTCCCCGTCGGGGATCGATGGATTACTCACTAGTACTGTTATATGATAAAACAAATTTAAGAAATATGCAATTTCATACAAATAAAAGAAACAGAATAAATATTAGATAAATTAGAACAACTTAATCTACAATCAGACATAGAGTAAAAAGAATCACAAAAAGAGACATTATCAAGCAACACAAATAGTGACTGTGAATGTAATAATGAAATTTATTTTTGTAATAATAAAATAAATGTATTAACCGAATATGATACAATTGAATATGATACAATTCTGGAAAAAATTAAAGAAGTAAATGACCCTGCAATAAAAAGATTTAAAAAAAAACAACAACTAGCAAAGACGATTTATTAGGAAACAACACAAGAATCAAGTAAACCAACACAATATGAAGATGTAATTAAATTATTTGATATAAAAAGAAAACAGAAAACTGTTTATTCTATAGATCTACAAAACGAAATAAAAGAATTAAAAACAGAGGTTAAATATATATATATATATATATATATATATATATATATATATATATATATATATATATATATATATATATATATATATACACACATATGTTTATAAAATGACTAAACTATATTGTTGTTACTATTTTGGTCCAAAAATGCTTACTGTTTTTTTAAGCAAAATTAAAAATTATTTATTTTTTAACGAAACAACAAGTAGTCTTGTATATGTATATAAACAGACTTTTTAGTAGAGATCTTTAAAATATAGTTGAACACTAATAATAGATCAAATATAAAATTATTTTTATAAAATTGGGACGAAAAAAATAATAATATGTTAATTAATGTAAATAAATAGTACATGCATATAATATTTAAATAAAATTATATATCTCTAACAATAGCCGTCCAAAAATAAATAATCTTTTTTATTTTAAATAAAATTAAAATTGTTAATACAGCTAACTCCTTTTTCCTTGTTTGTGTAACAAACAAATAATCACATTTAACCCATTTCCCAGTGACCTATGTTTTTATTCTACCCCACCCCATGCCCACAGTAGGGCACACAAAATTGTTCTGTTATGTATAATACTACCTCCGTCCTAAAATGAATGTCCAAAAAATTTCAATTAGAAAGTGGCATGGTAGAGCTAATTTTTGAACTTTAAAGCGTAGCTCACCTAACTCCCCCAACTAAGCCTATTTTCAGTTAGATATGTGAATAAGAAAATTATATATATATTTTTTAATCTAACATCAGCAATTGTATGATTTTGTTATCGTTATTGTTTCGTTAGTATTCTGATCAATGGTATAAATTACTAATTTTCTGTGTTTCTGAGTTTATCGTATAAAAAATATTTGTTTGTTTTTAATATATATATAGGTAAGCAAATCAATTTTGTTGTTAGTATATAATTATACATTTATACAATTAATTAATTGATTATTTGACATAAAACATACTGTTATTTTAATATATATATATACAGGTAAGCACGTTGTCGAGGCGGTAATGTTGTCCGGAAAGAATGTTGGTAAGAAGGTGTTGATACCGAGGATGATTATGTCACCTTCTGATACAACAAATTCCCGGTTAGGCTTCAACGGAGACAATTTCCACTGACCGTTTCTTTTGCAATGACGATAAATAAAAGTCAGGGTCAGTCGCTCGCTCATGTTGGCCTTTTTCTTCCAGTATTTAGTCATGGACAATTATATGTTGCTTTTTCTAGAGTAACTACAAAAAAATGACTTAAAGTGCTTATATGTAATAATCATGAACAGTCAGATGACAAGACTACAAATGTTGTGTACAAAGAAATTTTCGACAAGTTGTAATATACTCCATTACATAAAATTATCTCATTAATTTTTTGAATTATATTTACATTTAACTTTTACCTCAGTGTTTTATTTCCCGTCGGGAATCGATGGATTACTCACTAGTACTGTTATATGATAAAACAAATTTAAGAAATATGCAATTTCATACAAATAAAACAAACAGAATAAATATTAGATAAATTAGAACAACTTAATCTACAATCAGACATAGAGTAAAAAGAATCACAAAAAGAGACATTATCAAGCAACACAAATAGTGACTGTGAATGTAATAATGAAATTTATTTTTGTAATAATAAAATAAATGTATTAACCGAATATGATACAATTGAATATGATACAATTCTGGAAAAAATTAAAGAAGTAAATGACCCTGCAATAAAAAGATTTAAAAAAAAAAAAACAACTAGCAAAGACGATTTATTAGGAAACAACACAAGAATCAAGTAAACCAACACAATATGAAGATGTAATTAAATTATTTGATATAAAAAGAAAACAGAAAACTGTTTATTCTATAGATCTACAATACGAAATAAAAGAATTAAAAACAGAGGTTAAATATATATATATATATACACACATATGTTTATAAAATGACTAAACTATATTGTTGTTACTATTTTGGTCCAAAAATGCTTACTGTTTTTTTAAGCAAAATCAAAAATTATTTATTTTTTCGCGAAACAACAAGTAGTCTTGTATATGTATACAAACAGACTTTCTAGTAGAAATCTTTAAAATATAGTTGAACACTAATAATAGATCAAATATAAAATTATTTTTATAAAATTGGGACGAAAAAAAATAATAATATGTTAATTAATGTAAATAAATAGTACATGCATATAATATTTAAATAAAATTATATATCTCTAACAATAGCCGTCCAAAAATAAATAATCTTTTTTATTTTAAATAAAATTAAAATTGTTAATACAGCTAACTCCTTTTTCCTTGTTTGTGTAACAAACAAATAATCACGTTTAACCCATTTCCCAGTAACCTATGTTTTTATTCTACCCCACCCCATGCCCACAGTAGGGCACACAAGAAAGGGTCGGGGACCCAAGAAAGGGTTCACTAACTTACTTGCTTACCTCTTTAGTTTTACTTTTTGAATGCATGCTTACTAAAGAAAACTTGTTTTGGTTGAATACATTTATTTCTGATTTTCTATTGGTTTTTTATTTTTATCATTTCTTAAATTTGTTTATACTAAATGTTTTAACCCACTCTGTTTCAAAATACTACTTGTAAGTGTTAGGTTTTAGAAAACTCATAGTTTTAGGAAATTTATTTAATGTGCTTAGCAATAAAGTTTGAACAATTAAGTGTTGAACCTTGCAAATAAATAATCTTCTTATTTTAAATAAAATTATCTATCTCTAATCTAACGGTAGCCGTCCAAAAATAAATAATCATTTTATTTTAATTAAAATTAAAATTGTGACGAAACTATGTACATGTACATAATCTTTTTAATTTGCATGTTCAGAAATTCAAAATTAAATAATTTCTATTTTAAATATAATTAAAATCAAAATTAAATAATTTCGATCCCCCCCGGGGGATCTTGTGAATTTAATTCTTTCATTGGGTTTCAGGAGCCTTGGAGTCCCCCGGTGCACATCCGTGCAGTTAAGGAAGCAGCATTGCTGAGCTTGCAACCTCAGTGTAGGGAGTTCAACTGCCGCGTTGTAGGAGGGCTCCCTTGGGGCCAGGAGTATAAGGGGTGCTGCCACCCTGGCTGTCTCGGGCATATACCGCGATTTACCTCCGCCAAAGATACCGAGAGGCCGCAGACTGTGGTCCAGATTGATCCGTGGCCGGGAACCTGGGTAATCAAAAAAAAAAAAGATATGTCATGTGTCACCTAAGTGGCTTTGGCCCAGCGGTATCTTGGTGGCTTCCCGTAGGGGAGGTCACCGGTTCGATTCCCCTCAAGGGGAATCTTTATGGTTTAATTTCTACCTTGGATTTCAGGGTCCTTAGGAGCCCCCGGGGCACATTCGTGCAGTTAAGGAAGCAGCACTGCTGGGCTTGCAACCTCAGTGTGGGGAGTTCAAGTCTTGACAGGAGCACTGGAGCAGCCATTTGGTGTTGTAATGGTGATGTAATTGCCTCGGCAGGAGCAGCTGGAGCAGCCATTTGGTGTTGTAAGAGTGTAAATGCCTTGTAAGAGGGCTCCCTTGGGCCTCAGTGTGGGGAGTTCAAATCTTGGCAGGAGCACTGGAGCAGCCATTTGGTGTTGTAATAGTGATGTAATTGCCTCGGCAGGAGCAGCTGGAGCAGCCATTTGGTGTTGTAAGAGTGTAAATGCCTTGTAGGAGGGCTCCCTTGGGGCCAGGAGTATAAGGGGTGCTACCACCCTGGCTGCATAGGGCACATCCCGCGATTTACCTCCGCCAGCATACTGAGGGGCCGGTACCTGATGGTCCAGGATTGATCCGGCGAAGCTGGGAACCTGGGTAATAAATAAAAAAAAAAGATATGTCATGTGTCACTTTGATTTTTTTTTTTATTATTGGTACAAAGCACTATGATTGAAATAAGAAGAAAGTAACTAATATCCCACTACCTTTATAAACAAAAATCTTATTTTATTCTGTTTTAAGAAAGTTAATTAAATTTTGACATAATTTAAATTTTTTGTTTTCCCACTCTAACTATTACGGGACGTATATAGTACTTCATAATATTAGTTTTTGTTGGAGATATTTTTAAAAAATATATACAAATCAATGTAACATTTATTTTTGGACGAGTAATCAATATTTACATATTAATTACATTTTATAATAAAATCATGGCGTAACATTTCATATCTTTTTATGTGTTCCATTCTCATGAAGATTTGATTAATTGGGTACAAAGTATGAGATTTTCTCTTGGGTATGCTATTGTAATAAAAAGATCGGTGAAAAACTCATCTGTATAGATTCCTAGAATTGTATTTCAATGTGATCGAGGTGGAATCTACAAAAGTAATAAAATCTCCACAAACATACTGGTACAAAAAAATTGGATGTCCATTCGAATTAGAAGGAATTTTTTTACGAATGGAAGGTCATCTATATTAAAGGAAATTGTCTAGAGATAAAGTTAAGTTAGTGAAAGATTTGTCAAGAAAGAAGTGAAACCACGAGATATCTTGACAACACTAAAACAACAAATTTTGGATAATGTGTCTAGTATCAAAACCATATACAATGCACGCCATAAGATTCGTACGGTGGAAAAAGCTGGTAAAATTCAAATACAAGTTGTTATGTCGTTTTTACATCAAAACGACTATGTTTTCGAGTTTCACACAAATGATTCAACTAATGAATTAGAAGATTTATTCTTTACTCATCCAAAATCTTTGGAGATATGTCGTGCATTTTCACATGTGTTGTAGATGGATGCGACATATAAAATCAATAGATATAAGATGTCTCTCCTTGAAATTGTTGGTGTAACTTCAACTAATATAACCTTTTGCGTAGCATATGTCTTCATGCATAATGAAACAGAGTCAAACTATACTTGGACATTAAGTTGTCTAAAGTCAACAATGCATGGATGTACCACTCCATGTGTTGTCGTCACAAATACGGAGTTGGCTTTGATGAAAGCTTCCAACAATGTGTTTCCGAAAGCTAAAGAGTTACTTTGTAGATGGCATCTATAGAAGTATTTTGAAAAAGTGCAGATCATCATTAAAATCAAAGGAATCTTGAAATTCGTTCTATAAAGCAAGTATCATGTTGGTTGAATCTGAAACCGAGGAAGCATACTTGTTCAATTTGGGACAACTTGAAGCAACATTACTAAACTTTTCAGGTACTCTTATATTATATATTCATATTTTGTTTATATTTATAAATAATATTCATAAAATTGAAATAAATTTATTTGAATTTTTAAGTGTCCTTAGTTATTTAAATGCAAATTGGCTGACACCTTATAAGGAAATGTTTGTAGCTGCTTGTACCGACAAATTTCTTAATTTTGGAAATCACACAACTAACAGAGTGGAGAGTCAGCATGCCAAGTTAAAAAAATACTTGAAGTCATCACGATCGAATTTAAAAACATCATTAACGTATATTCACCGGGTCGTCCAGTCACAAGTCATATCGATCAAAGCAATCTTGTCATTCGACATTGATTCAACACACCGTTGTTCTGCATAGTTTCATTTCAACTTATGCACTTGCCATATTATTCAAGGAATTTGAGCGGTCCAAAGTTATTGGATTTTTTTCTAAAAATTGTGGATGTCAATTATGCACAAGTCATGGGTTGCCGTGTGCACATGAACAAGTAATATACTTCAATGAAGGTCATCCTATCCCACTTGATTCAATATATAAGTTTTGGAGGAAGATTGATTTAACACCGTGCACATCTTAACAAGAAGATGATGATTTTGGTTGCGAACTAGAGTTAAAAATGTTAAGGCATAGTTCAAGGAAAAGCGAGTAAGTTCAGTTTTTTGAGAAAGTTAAAGGAGATAATTGCGCCATCAACAACGTTGGTTTGTGAACCAGCTTTTCACACGGCTCGTAGTCGTCCCTATTCAAGGATAAAATATTCAAAAAAAGTCATGTTGATCCGTCTATGCCAGCTCAAAAAGACAATAGACACAATTGTTATTCAGCAAGATTTGTTGATGTTGATCCGCCTGTGCCAGCTCAAAACCCAGTAGACATAGTTGTTATTCATCAAGATTTGTTTAGCTAACAAATTCTCAGTTTTTGAAACCAACAAGATGCATTTACTCTTTGGATCAACAATATGCGCATCCATATATTCTCCAATTTCCGGTTATATTTCATCATTACATCACGCAAGTACACGATGTAAGAGCTGATGAGAATTGTAGATTTCGAGCAATAGCTTGTTGTCTTTGTCTTCATGAAGATGCATAGCCCACTATTCTGTATAAATTGATAGAAAAGTTAGACGCATACAAACTAGAATATGTCGAGATGTTTGGCGTTTAAGGACGAGTTAATATTTACAACTCTTTGAATTTCTTTGAGTCAAATAGATGTGCACCTCCTGAGCATTGGATGAGCATGCCTAATATGGGTGTCCTGATTGCTTCGAAGTACAATATGATATTTCATGTTCTAAGCATATCGGGTAGCATAACACACTTACCGCTCCGACCTTATCCGTCCTTGTGGTATCAACATGTTGTTATTGCAATCAGACACATTAATAATAATCATTACGTCAAATTAACATTGACAAGAGGATATCCGATGCCGACTCTCATGCCACAGTGAATTCATTTAAGATATAATTGTGCAGCTGAATGGTTACACCATATTTGGAACGAATTAACACTTATAAACAATATTTGCTAGTTTGGATATAAGAACGAACGGACTTACTCCCTCCGTCCGCCTAGTAAGTTCACACTTACTGTTTACACGTTAATTAAGGAGGGAGTATTATATTGAAAGTGTTGTGAGTGTGAAAATAAAATAGGAGAGATAATGAGTGGAGGGAATAGTAAATTATAATGGTTTGTGAGTATTAAAATAATGTAGGAGAGAGAATGAGTGGAGAGAATAGTGATTTAAGATTTCCTTTTTAGGAAAGAAACAAAGTGTGAACTTTGTAAACGGACGCCCAAAATAGAAAGTGTGAACTTTGTAAGCGGACGGAGGGAGTATATAATATTGAGTGTGATTTCCTTTGAGATTTTAGATCTCACATGAATATTTATGTACTCCCTCCGTCTCATTATTTACTTCACCATTTTGGCTTCGGAACGCAAATTAAGAAAATGGGTGGGAAGAAAAAATGTTGTGAGTGTAATTTGAAAATAGGAGAGAGAAATTTGAAAATAGGAGAGAGAATGAGTGGAGGGAATAATAAATTATAATGGTGTTGTGAGTATTAAAATAATGTAGGAGAGAGAATGAGTGAAGGAAATAGTAAAGATTTTTTGTCAAAAAAGGAAAGGTTAAACTTTCAATGGGACACCCAAATGACAAAAAGTGAAGTTATTAATGGGTCGGAGGAAGTATTTGATATCTCATCTATGTGCCCTAGAGCCCACACCCCTTATTTATTTGCAATCGAAGGGCCATAAAAAAAAATACCTTTATGTCCAACACACAACACCGTGATTGCAAAATATAGAAGCCAAAATCCAATTATCGAAATAGAGAAAAAAATCCCATTTAACTCACGGCTCTGATTCAAATATACTCTTTAAAATCAGGACGTGTTCGTTTTTGATGGTAGTGATACGCCCAATTTGTATGCTCGCGAGTGTATTGGATCTTTACCCAGCTTAGAAACCAAAACAAAATACCTCTCTAGAGAGAGATTTTCCAGTGTTGCCGTTGTGGTTGGTTTTCCGTACAAAATCGAAGATCGGAACTCAGCCGATTCGCTATCGATCCAACTCATTGACGAAATAGACTCAGCTGTTACATAAACATGGAGGGAGTTGGGGCACGACTGGGGCGATCGTCGACACGGTACGGGCCGACCACCGTGTTTACCGGTCCGGTGAGGAAGTGGAAGAAGAAGTGGATCCACGTATCGCCGCCGAATTCTACGGCGTCTTCAAATTACCATACGCAGGCGAGTAACGGTCATTCGAACGGCAATGGCGGCTCACACCTTTTGCTTTACAAGTGGACCCCTATTAGCCAGAGTCAGAACAACGGTAATAGTAACGGGAATGGTCATATTAAGGACGATGATGCCGAGGCCGAAGAAACGGAGCTTCCGCCGAGGCGGAAGCTCAAGTATATTCCGGTAGGTCTTAATTCTCAATTTTGTTGGATTTTTATCTAAATTATTCTACTTGCAAATGTGTGGTATGCCTGCGAATATGCCAGACTCTAAAATTGATTCATGTGAATCGGTGTGTTCTCCAATGTTCTTTTTGAATTACCGTTGCTTCTGATTGATAAATTAGTAATAGTATGAACTAGTAACGATTTTTAGGGTTCAAATTATGGGGTTACTGTCAATTAGTTGTTGAAGTTTTAAACTGAATTGACAGTTTTGCTTGTGATTTGGGCTCTGGTTTCAAGTTGATATTCGGAGAAGTAGATTTTTTAGATGTGCAAGAGTTACGAAGTGGAAATTATGGGGTTACGGTCAATGAGTTGTTAACTTTAGTCAGAAGGCATATCATACATCTATAAGGTTTTAAAGTTAATGAACTATGTGAGTTTTCAGTAATCGAAGCCAAAGGTCGCAAAGGCACTGGGAATTATATGTTGCCAAATAACATGACTGTTCAGCAATCAAATCCAAAGGCCTCGAAGGCACAGGGATTATAGGGTGCCAAATAATGGTTAAGGTAGTGTTGTACACCTATACAATACCACCCTTGAGATGAATCTACAAATTTCAGCATGGAAATTTTGGATTACTGTATGCATATAGTGTAATGGTGTGCATAGAGAGTACAATTCCTTTTTTTGGCCTTATATTGTATCTGCCAACACAAGCAAGGATTTTTTAAGTGGTATTTGCCTTTGCTAGCAAAAGGGCTTTGCACTAAGGATTCGGTAAAGGAAAAGAAAAAACTCAAAGGATGATTATATGATGTGAAGGCTTTCTGTTAAGTCGGTATATTTTGAAGTTGAGGAATGTGTGCTGTCCTGCAGTCATTTAGTTCTCCACTGGAGGTGTTACGCTTCTTTGAATGGTTTGTTTCAGGTGGTTGGGGAAGTTTGGGTCCACCCGAGGCAAGAATTTTGTAGGAGGAATGTCTCTAGTTTGTGTGGCTGCGTGGGATTTTTGCTTTTGTTTGGAGCCTGTTGCTTAGCTGTCAAAATCGATGAAGTGTTTGTCTCGAAGTCTAGCCCTAGGTATAGTCATATGACATACTATGATGATGATTCTTGCAGGAATAGCTTGATGGGCAGTCTTCTCAAAAGAAAAAAAAAACCTTGATGGACTGAGGCTTAGGATAGGTGTTAAACAAGTTGGAAAAATGTTTTGAGAAAGGGAGTAAATGCATGAAGCGAGTTAAACCTTGGATGTATCATGCACATGCTCCCTAATTGAAGTTAAATTAACACATGGTCAATACTCTGAAAGGTAACATTATGAAAGCTACCAAAAACAAACACTTGTACTGTTTATACATTTGATTTGCTTAATATCAAACATATACTGCTGATAATCATGTATGCGAAAATAGGTCATGAAAGCTTCTGATTTTAAGTCAATATTACGGCACGGATCATGCACTTGCATGTCTTAAGTGAACTTAAAATTATTGCAATTCATCCTATTTAACTTGGCTGTGAAAAGAGAACAACAACAACTACTGCAAAATCCAAAAGCAACTTCACCTACTTTGTCCTTCCGGCTTGAAGTGCGGCAGTTTTATGTCATTGGGGAGGTCATCTTTAAAGAACGTTTCTTCTTATTGGAAATTTCATAAAAAACGAAGGGGAATGTGGATTTCAAAGCAAGAGGATAAGTTGTTCTCCATGGAACAAGAAAGTCGAGAAGTAAAGAAAAGTAAACAGATCGCTGCTTCCTGATGCCTACTTAGATCTGAAACTGACACGGTTCATGAATGCTGCCAGAACTGAAGCCCATACAAAAAATTAAGCACCATCAAACTCTAGTCTAGTTAGTTTTACTTTTGCTTTCACAATAACAGTAGCTGGTTCATTAATAACAGCCACCATTAGTTTATTGCAAGTTGCTAATCTTGAACAAGTAATTTGGGATACTTCAAGCATTTTAATTAACGTACATTGAGCTAATGCATCGATTTAAATATAAGTTAGTATGGATTATAGTTTTCATGTCCCTCCACAATACCATTTGTATTAGATGCAATGACCAGTACTACGGCCCCAAAAGATTAAACAAAAATTTGGCCACAAACACTTTGGTAATATTTCATCGGTTATTTCATTAGTTAGTGGCATTAGACTCTCCATACGGTCCAGTTCAGATCGCCGGACGGGCGGTTTAAACCGTTGACCAAACTGTTGAAACCGTCAAACCGTCAAACCGTGGACTGGAGGTTCAAGGTTCGAATCCGGTCCAATGGTATTAACCGGCAGTCATAATCGGTGGTCATAACCTGCGATTCGACAGGTTCAAGGTTCAAGGTTTCCCACCTCCTACATTTCTCATCTTTTCAGCTTTTATCCATCTTTACTGATGTAAACATTCCATTAGTATAGCCTCTTGATGCCTAGAGGTGGGAGATATCAGCTGCAAAAAGGGATTGGTGAAGTAGAACTCTGGTAGAATCGGTGAGGATTAACTTTGTATTGCTGGATCCACTAGTTTGACTCATATTCTATGTTGTTGGCATCCTGTGATTATTGCTAACAAATCATTTCATTTGTTCATAAGTGAGATAAAACTTGTATAATAGGTGCTGGAACTGAAGTTAAAGTTCATTCTAAATCAAGAGTAATCTTTGCCTCAATTGTCGACATTTTCAATCAATGTGCTAGAGGTTATCAAAACTCAAATGTGTGTATAGTTGGCTCCAGGTTTCTTTTTCTTTTTTCACCCTCCGTCTCTTAATGTGGGGTAAAATCATCTGTGTACTCAGGTTGCTGTACTAGAAGAACAAAAGACAGATGATGCAGAACCAACTGATGATGAAGTTAAACCAAGTGAGACGGACGCAGATACAGCCGAGACAACCTCTAAGAATGATGAAAAGCCCGACATTAATGATATTCCAATGGAGGAAAATCAGGTTAGTCTTATAATTTGCGAAGTTAATTTTTTTTCCTCTGCTGCTGGTCCTCTGTAGCCTCAACATGCACATCACTCTGGGAACAACCGGTTTAAAAGATAGCAATTTTGATACAATTTTTATTTTATTTTTATATTCTTTCGATGACTCATTGTCCTCCTCTGTATATTACTTTTCCTTTTTATTTATTTTTTTTAAAAGAAAGAAAAATGGAGAAATGCCTGGCTCCTTTTTAGAAGGTCAAGTCCACCACAGTTAAGAGCTGTGTGCTAGCTAAAGACTTGGTCTTGCCCAGGGTTCAGCAATAAAAGCTCAAGCTCGGCTCATTTTCAACAAGAATTGAGCTGAATTCAAACCGAGTTTGGGCCAGTAGGCAAGATGTGGTAAATAGTCGATTCTCCCTCCATTCAAAATGGACGACCATTTTTAACAAAACCTTGTCCCAAAAGTTCCTAATTGATTGACATTTTCCTACAAAACTGTGCCTAAATTATTTTGTATCCTTTTTTTTTTTCATAGTTCATTATATACTCGCAAAACTAAAAGTTTGAAAGTAGATAGCAAGGATATTTATGCAATTTTTTCTACTAAAAATCAGCTTTTTCAGAATGTCCCTTAAATGAAAAATGTATATTTCATTTTGGGACATAGGGAGTACAAGACATACTTGGTATATATTGCACTATTGACCTTATTCAAGTTGAGTTTGAAATTTATTTGGTCAATTCATTTGGGACGGAGGGAGTATGAACTTTGATCTGCATTCTTATTTCAGGACTCGGAAGATACCCCAGAACCAAGGCAAGATCTTAACGAAAGTTTAGACTTAAGTTTGGGTTAAAAGGCACACATTGGCTACAAGGGCTGCAGATCACGCCAAAGATGGTCAGTTGGAAATATTGAACTCTAGTTAACATTGGGACTTGACCAGTGATCAATTTTTTCAGCAATTATTTTTAACCCAAATACACAACATTAAAAGACAGAGGCCTGAAGCAATTATTCAAAGTTTCTTTGCAGAAACGATTTTTAATTTGCACGAGAATTTTATGTACTATGAGATATAGCCCGAGGCAAATTCTTTAACCCTTAACATAGTTGCATTGTTTATTATTGACTTTTGAGTCTAAGGGCTAAATGAATGCAGTTTTTGAGTTACATAGATGTCATTTTTGTGTAAATTGAACTTAGCTTATGGATTTTCAGGCTAAAATGGCCACACTATTTTTACACATTTCTATATAAAAAATGATATCGGGCAGAAAAACTAATGTGCATTGAAATATTGTAGAAATCAACTTTAGATGCATTGATATTTGTACTATACAGCACTTGCATGCACATAAATTATTCAGTAAACTATATATATATATATATATATATATATATATATATATATATATATATATGTATATATATATATATATATATATATATATATATATAATATACTCCCTCCGTCCCGCCCGACTTAGGACATTTTTTCATTTTGGACGTCCCATCCGACTTAGGACAACCCCAAAATGGAAAGTACTTTATTAATGGGACCCACATTTACACTCACAACAAATTTTCACTCATTACTCCCTACCCCACTTTCTCTCACCTACATCACTTTTCATACTCACAACATCCACCCACTTACACTTTTTCCTTAATCCCCGTGCCCAACCTAAACGTCCTAAGTCATGCGGGACGGAGGGAGTATATATTTTGTTAGTATGGCATTAGTTGTATGTTAAAGCCCAAATGAATTCTTTGGAAACCAAAGGATGCAGAATCCCATTTACTGTAAAAAAATACATTGATTAATTGCAAGAAAAAGCTCAGCTGATTTATTTCCGACAAAAATGTCATTAAAGATACATTGATCCCAGATTAACTATGTCAGGTCAGCCTTATGATTCTATTGTTGCTAGCATGATTACACATCAAAATCAGCAGGCAATAATACTGAAATGAAACAACATTTCACTTTAAAAAGGAAAAACAAATGCCCAATACCCTCTAGCAAATTAAATACTACTTTACATCAAACAATTCCTTCAACTCGGAGATAAGTCAAACCATAGCACACAAGAAAAAGCTAGGAAAATTTTCTTCATCATGCCTTTGCAACTTCAGCCTTTTCCTCTTCTTCATTCAAGTAATCGTGCCTGTACATGTACGAGTGAGTCCATTGTTACAAGTGATATGATAACAAGTACAGTAACATTATTCGTGCAAACATATGGTCAGTTACCATTTTTACTTGAGACCATAGCATGTTTGAAATGAATCAATGCACCAAAGGTCCCGGTACTATGCATTAATTACAAATTGATGACTCTATAGAGAACCAAGAGATGTATATATGAGTAAATCTAATTATCTACACATAGGATAAAACTATTCACTGTCTTTGAATCCTTACATGGCTTCCTAACAGGACTATACCACCCAGCAAGAAGATTTGAAGACTAGTTCTCCTTGAATTCAGCTTATATACATTACAAAGGAATTTGAATTTTAGGTTCTTCGATAAAATAAGATTGTGGTTAATGGGCTCAAGGGATTAAATTTCATGGGTTTGAGTGTATGGGTCAGACTTTCCAGGATTTTTTTCCATATTAGGGTTACTAATGAAGAAAAAAATATCAGTGCCTATATGCTTGATCAATCTCTTTCGTGTTTAACATGGAATGATAAATCATTTGATAAAGAATTGGAGATAACATGTCAAAGGATTAAAGGGAGAGAGAGAGAGAGAGAGAGAGAGATTCTTGATGTGTATTTGCTGATTTGCGGAAAGAGAATGAGGAAGTCAAATGGAGGTAGAGAGAAAGTGAAATGCACATGTAAAGAGAGGAAAAACATATTCTAGGTAAGTCAACATATTATCTGATTACTGAAGTGTCCTCGTTGCTATCTAATGGGAAAAGTGGATTGATGACTAGACAAACTTGATAAAAGAAGTACACGGAGTAGTAAAAAAGCAGTAACAAAGTACAGCAACAATACAAACAATGCGAGAAAACTGCTTTTCTAACCCTCGTACTATGACTTCAACATCAATTTGACATTCGTACTATTGAAATAACAAATGTATGATGCGTACTATAGTTTTATTAGTAAAATTAACCAAAGTACTGTTCACTCATTAATTTTTTTTAACAAGCGTTAATATTTAACAGAAAGTTAGATTGAAATTTTCAAATTTAACCCTAATATTTAAAGCTTAATATATTAAAACTTTAAATAAATATTTTTTTCATCAGCAAAATTAATAATCCAAATTTTTAATTATTGTTGTACTTCTTTTCAATAATTGTTGTATATAAATAAAATATAAAGTAATATACTGTATTAAACTTTGATGGTTAAAAAAATTGAGTATATTTATTTCAGAAATATATACTAATTATTAAAACAATTCAGATATACAATAAATCAGTAACATAGCATTTTACTAACAGATTATAAATAATATATTTATAATTTCTTTAAAAGGACAAAGCATGAAAGCACAAATAAATAATTATTTAACTAAAAAAAAACAAGAAAACCCCAGAAAAACCCTTCTCCATTCACCCATATCCCCCGCCCCACCCCTTTCCGACTCTTCCCCCGTGAACAACTATTACCTCTTTCACCCATAACCATTAGCCCTCCCTTTCACAACTACCATTGCCATCACAACCAATCCAACCATAAACACTCAAGACAACATCTAATTCACCCAAATAGATTAATTTGAATCTGGTAAATAAATCAAAATAAACACAAATCATTAAACAGTTGGGTAGTAGTTGAAATCGCAAAAATCGGATCTTGCTTTTGTGCAGTTTGAGAAATTCAAACAGAGATTTCACTGGGTTTTGAAAGGTGATTTGTGTAGAAGAATACGGAAGCAAAATCAAGGAACAAACAAGGGCGAGTGGGTGGTCAATATGGGTTTCAAAAATCAGATCTTAAATGTTTGTTTCGATTTCTCGTGGTGTTGATTTGATAGTTTGGTCGTCAACGGCGGTTAAAAGTGCGGCAATTGGACATTTACCTGTTGGTGAATGAATGATGGTGAAGATGTATTATGAAAGTCAGCGGGAACGGAGAAGACTGCAAAGCCGGCGACAGAGTAGATGGAGGAAGCCTGCAATTTTTTTCTTTTGTTTTACTAATTACCCAGAATAGGGAAAATTATATAATTTTGAGTTTTTTTTTTTTTTGTTGGTGTTTTTTTTTGTTTAACCTCCGGTGAGTTACATTTTGCAGGTGAAAATTAAGGATGGGGAAGGAGATACGAGAAATATTAAAGGGTGGTTGTTTTGATGGGGAAAGGAGCATTTACAAGTTAAATATTTGATTGGTTAATTTTTTTAAATATTTGGATTAAATTTGAAAATTTCAATCTATCTTTCTGTTAAATTATTAACGCTCGTTAGAAAAAATTAATGAGTGAACAGTACTTTGGTTAATTTTACTAATAAAACTATAGTACGCATCATACATTTGTTGTTTCAATAGTACGAATGTCAAATTGATGTTGAAGCCATAGTACGAGGGTTAGAAAAGCAGTTTACTCCAAACAATGCATGGTACAGGAATGTTTGTTGCAGTTTATACCAAAAAAAAAAAAAAAAAAAAGGCTTTCTTAATGCACGTAAGTACTTGATCTGCACTAAAAATTAGCAGTAATCACGAATTTTGGATTCAACAAACTTACCGAATTTTTCGTGAAAGTTGATAGATCCCTGTCCCAGCCATAGCAACATTTACACTAAAAAGGTTCCAGTTTTTCTGCAATCAGAATAAAGTATAGTCAAAACGTAATGTCAAAAATAAATATGGATGCCGTATTGAAGTACTAGTAATACGAAAAGTGTGATGGCAACAGTTATATATAAGTCATAATCAAGACTACCTTAAGTTGAGACATGTAGCAACTCTTACATATAATCCCACTTTTATAGTTGTTAATTTGGTCAAACTTTGATGAAAATTTAATGAAATAATAGTCATCCCAATGAAATTCTAAAACTTGTTATTGATACACTATTAAAAATACTATCAATAACAATTTTTAGAATTCATTAGGATAATTATCTTTTCCTAAATCTTGCATCTAAGTTCAATCAAATTAACCACTAAAAAAGTGGGAATATTATTCCGGGACGGAGGGAGTAATTATTGAAATTAGCCTTGAATCCATGCATCTATTCAATTAAAAAATAGGCATTAGCCAATCTAGTGTAGACAGACTACCCAACAACCAGATGTACGATGTATAAATAATTGTGGTATTATGAAATTGATTTCAAAGCACAATTGTAGACTTCAGCACTAGGCCACGAATACTTTGTATATGTAGCTTAAGCACTGATTCAAACACAGTTCATTAGTGATACCACAAATCCTAGCTACGACCAAGAACAAAGTCCTGTGAGTATCAATCAATACAAGACCATGACAGCATAATCTCTTTTCACCCTATGTCCATTAGGTCTAGATCCTCCTTTAGACCATCCAATATGATAATATCGCCTATATTCCCTGGTTTTACTGACTGTGGACTAAGCCATAAGACTACCAATAATCTTTCATGGAGAAACATATGACTTCCATATATATATATGGGAAAAGGAATATGAAACGCACATTGTAGCGAACATGAAATAATGAAGACCCGATGTTCATAGAAGCTATAGAGCAATGTAAGCTTGTTTAACCTTACAGTGGAATATTCCCTATTGTAGTTATAAGTTATATAGGGATAGTAAACCACAAGTTTCAATTAATAAACTTACTGGGGTGATGACGGTGCTGTAGCGTGACCAAATAATTCCAGTTGCTGTAACCGCTGCAAATAGTATGTGATAAACAAAATATTTAGTAATCTCGTGTATCTATTAAAACTGACCAATTCTGTTAAAGCACATTTATTACAGTGCCCAGTGAATGTGGGGGGTGGGGGGTGGAAGAGATAAAGATAGAGATAGAGAGGACTAAATGAGATGATTACAGAGAATCACAGCCGCTACATACCTATTTGCTGGGGAAGCGAAATTTTCTCAGGTGGTTTAGCGAAGTCTGCAATATTGGCAATGCTGATTCCCCACTTAAAAGTTGGTGCCCAGAAGTGAACTATAGCAGCAAAGTAGGTGTGTGACGTTAAATTTACTTCAGTCGACTGGGCACATAAACATGAAGTAAAACAATTATCCACAAAATGATTCAAGGAAATTAATAAGTGCGAGTCACTTCTCCTGAAACATCAGTCCGTTTCTAAATGTGAGTATCTAAAAGCTTGATGCTTCTGAACACGAAACAAGATGTTCAAAACGATCTGAAGTGGCGTGCGTTGGTTTCATTATAGATTGCGAGTTTAGTTGTGACTGCAAACAATGAATATAACAAATACTAGCTGTGTTCCGATCAAAGAGTTTACATTTTGAAAAGTCCAATAATCAAGGAATATATTAAAATATTTGCATTCTGGTTGCAACTAAAATAAAGTTTGATCATACCCAAGATGTGTATATGACATGTGGAAGGTAACCTTCAAGAGTTAACGAGACAAGAAAATATGCATAATTTATGATAACGAAGTCTTTAAGTCAAGCATCCTAAAATAGAATAGTGGACTGGACCCTTTACATGGAATGGAGAGAGTAATATAATATGACAAAGCCCTCATTTGCCTCAAATGTTGACTTGTGTCTATAATGGGTTTCATTGAATGTTCATTCCAAAGCCAGTGACCACCGTTGGATACAGCGTAACACCTCTATATAAACCATTTACAAAAAATGTGAATATGCAAGACACTTCTCCACAATCATAGTTGAATTCGTTTCCAACTATTGTGCTTGGTGCTCGTCATCAAGCTACTAGATGCTTAAGATAACTTGGAGGCTGAAGATCTATTTTCTGTTTAGACTCAGAGTTGGAACCCATGTACAATCTCAAGTGATAACTCCACTTCAGCACTTCCAGTCAGCTACATGAATCATTTACGTCATTCAGTTTGTTATGAAGCAAGCTAATTTACTGATCACATTCCTTCGTATCTTTCTTTTTTCTTTCTTTCTACCTAACTAATGTTTAAACTTATCGGGAATGGGCTGTATAGGATTCTGACTCTAAGCCTTGACTAGAGGAAGTTAATTTAAAGAGACAACTTAAGCAAATAATCCAAAGCTCTTTTAGGAAGGATAGCAACAAAGCTACAATTTCTTTTCTTTTGGCCTTCAACGAGATTGAATCGACCAACATAGGGTTTCTATCAAATCTTCATTTATTCAGTGCCATTGACCCAAAACAATTTCAAACCTTCCATTTTCCTCACCATTTCTCAACCCGATTAATTAATCCAAATCAGACACATAAACACAATCTCACCAACTACAAGGCTGTTCGTTTAATTTAAAATTTACTCATTCTGAAAGGAAATGGGGAAAAGGATCTGGTTGGAAGTGGAATCAAAAACTTGAGAAATTAAATTTCACGAAGATCAATTTCATTAAAATCAACAAAAATTCTCTGGGAAAACGAAATAGACAGATGAAAAAAACTCACTTGTCTTAGGTCCTGCAGGATGGTTCCATAGTGATTGAAGCTTCGAAGAAGCCATCTTTCAATTTCAAATTTCTCTCTGCTGAAAATCGAAAGCGTTCAAGAACAATTAAGGCATTTCTTCCATTGTTTATTTGGTTGGTAGGTGCTACTGCTAATATATAGAGAATTGTTATTCACCCCGCAGTTTTACTCAATACCCTTGCATCACTAAGTTTAACTCTAAAAACTTAAAACTACACCCTATTATTACTATTATACCCTTTTAAGTCTTCACCACCCTGCTACCACAACCAAACCACCACCGTCGCCACTGAACGCCGCCACCGCATAAATCAAACCAATCACCATTTTCATTCTTTAACAACACCCAAATTGCAATCACATCCCAAATCAAAAATGTTAAACATCAAAAAACAGACCTGAGGTTTTCAATCTACGTGTTGCCTTTGTGTTTGTCATTAAAACCCATCAATTTCATAAAATCGTCACCCTACAACCTAATTCATGAATTTCAAATCCGAAAATCTGTTCGTCCCAAATTTATAAAAGAACTTCAATTAATGCAGAAAATTTTGGGTTAGAGAGAACACAATTTTCGATTTTTGAGAGAGAAGAGAGGGATCGAGATTTCGCAGAAGGAAAAGATGGTGGGTTATTGGGATGGGGGCGGCGGTGAAAAGGAAATGGGACGGGGGACGGAATGAGGGAAGTGAAAGGGAGGTGATGAGAAGAGTGAGAAAGAGAAGCGACAGATTTATAAATTCTTGTCATTGTTGCCGGAGATAGTGAGAATGGAAGTCGAAAGAGCATGTGAAGTGGAAGGGATGGAGGGGTAGTGAAAGGGGAAGAAGGGAAATAAGCTCAGATCTCTCTCTGCTCTCTCTCCTCTCTCTCCATGGAGAAGAAGGGAGCTTATTTTGAGAAAGAAGAGAAGATGATCGAAAATTATGAAGGAGGATGGGGAATGGCCGAAAATCATGGAGAAGAAGGAAGCTTATTTTGGGAATTAGCAACTCAGTTCAATGGTTCGGGAAAAAGGGTGGGGTAATAAAGTTATTTCAATTAATGACATTTTTTTGATAATAATAATGTGGGGGTATTGAGTAAACTTGCAGGGGTGTATATCAATTCTCAATATATACTCGGGAAACTGCACTATTGGTCCCTTAATTTTAACATTTGTTTATTTTAGTCCCTGTGGAATTCAAATGGACGTCATTGACTCATTATCAAAGTTCGCCATTTTCTTACAAAATCAGCCATTTATAAATACACCTCCGTCATATTTGCCGTTATCTTTAGTCCTTCGTCGTCTGCTTCTCGCCAATGTTTTCTCGAAGGGCTCAAATCATGGTTCCTCTCCCTTCCCTTCCCTTCCCTTCCCTTGCTCCGCGCTCTCACTCTATCTGTTAAATCCCTAAATCAAGGTTAGTTTCAGTTGATAATTCTCTTCCCTACTTTCCAATTAGGTTTCTAATTTCCAAATTTCGTCTTCTAATCGAGTGCTTCAATTGTGCATTTCTAGGGTTCTTGATTTCATCATGTAAACCCTAATGTAAATTTATAATTTTTCTGCTTAAATTTTGGTGTTATGTAGTGTTAAATCCAGAATTTTTCCTATGCTAGCTTATTCATTCTTATTGATTATCAAAATCTTACTCTAATTTGTTCACATTGGAACATTATAATCCAAAGGAAAAAAGCTTAATATTGGCACTATAAGATTGGGAAATCTAACAATTTTGTAAGTAATCAAATTGTTTAAGAACATATCTACTGAAGAAATGGATGAACTCAATAAGAGATTATATCAGTCAAAGGTTCTCCAGTGATCCAACTAGTACAGTTAATCAACTTATAACATTCTTTCAAGCTCATTTATAAGATTCAGCTTGATCAAGTGAATACCTGATTGGTTGTTCAAGACTTCTACTTTTTATATAGTTTTAACACTGGGATTCATTTTGCTCAGTATAAAGTCGATTCATTTCTGTATCAGAGGAGGCTACATGGATTCTCAAAGTCAGAACACGTCTCTTCATCGACTCCAAAATGTTGAGAAGGTCGGAACCGTATGAAATTACATCATTTCTTTCATTTTCCCTTTGCCAGTTTAAATTTTGGTTTATGTGGGTGAAATCATTGTAAATTGAATGTGTTGATGTTGATTACCATGATGTATTTGTACACAGAGAATCGTTAGGGTTTTGGAGCTTGCCGGAGGAGTAATGGATGAATTTTCGAATCCTAGTGGCCCTAGAAAGGAATTGGTCAACAACCATTGCAGCGAGTTCATGCAATTAATCAAGGTTTCTACTTTTCAGATTCTTGATTCTATAGTCATATGCCTGGGCATGAACACATGAAAAACACACACACACATCAGCCTTCTTGTAGCTGTCAAATGCCATTGTGACGTTTGGTGACATATTGTCTCTCTATCTGAGCAAGGTTTTCCTCAAAATGTTTGACTTTTGGACATGAAGTCTCATTTTGGGATCCTTGGGAGTGCTGATGTATAGCATGATGTTGTTTTTCTCCTCGACCACACGGCATTTGAATTATTGCTCTTAGACTCTTGGTGAGCCTCTTTCTTGGGATTCTAGGGAGTGATAATGTGTATCCTAAATGCGTGATATTGTATTTGTGCGCACTTCTATTTTTATGTACTAATTTTAGTTTATCTTCTCACTTGAAAATTAGAATATACTGGGCCAATATTGGTTGCATGCTATATACGTTTATGTGGGCTACTGAATTCATAATCCATGAGTAATGTGCTTTGAGAGGAAATGGATTAGTTCCTTCAAAAATTGTCTCATTCTCTTATTCCGTATTAGCAAGGATTCTTTTCGTCCTTGTGTTTTAAGAACTTACATGCGGCCCTGTGCAATTTCCAAAAGTAAGCTGATTAGGCTAAGGAGCTAGATAAAGATTGTCTAGAGTTTGTGGTATCTAAATAGACAGAAGTTATTTCTAAATCATGCGAATGTGCAAGACAAGATTCTTGATTCAATATGTCGAATGTGATTTCTGGGTCTTGTGAAATGCATGGGTTTTGTAGATGTAATGCTCACCGAAGAGCAACGATGAAGCAGGGAGCTTTCTTGATGATCTTTGCATTACCCCCGGGGAAAATTAACATTGTGTTTATGTAACTACTGACTTCTTTTAGTCCTGTAGTAGTAGTTTGGCAATTGGGTGGATTTTTAGAGGTCCAGTTTCTTGCCCATTTGTTTGTTTGATTCTTGAATCAAATAATGAAATAGAACAGGCTTCTTAATCTGATTCAAGAATCATTCATTTTGATTCGTAGCATGTATGTTGATGGTGGGTCGAAAAATGGTTCAATTTTTTGTGTTGTCACTTGTGTCTCTTATAAATCTAGTTATGAAGTCGTGAGCTGTGTTAAAAGGCTGAACTGTGGATTTATATATATTTTTATTTGAAATAGGACATACAAGTGACCCTGAGGGAAGAAATCAAAAGCGCGTGCGAATACCGTCCATTTGAAAAGAGTGATTACATAGCAAGAACATCTAATGAAATCTGCTGCAAGAAACTGGACTACGTCATTTCACAATTGGATGAGATGAAAGAAACAGTGCAACAACGCTCTTTCAGTACGTGTAAGTTAGTTTACTCAAGTTGATTATCGAGTCAATTTAATTAACTGTCTCTTGTTCTCAATCCTGCAGGCTCGGAAGGATTTTAAATTGCCTCAAGTATATGAAAGTTTTCTGCATTCTTGTTCCATATTCCCTCCCAGCCAACCTTTTTTCTTTCTTGAGTTTGTTGATGAGTTGAAGCTGATGAGCTGTTGGCTTTTTGCTAGACTTGTTGAGTTTTAAAACATCTGCTTGAATTGAGCTCATTCTAAATTCTCCCTCCATCCCGCTACAAACTGCACACTTTCCTCATTGGGCGTCTCATTACAAATTGCACACTTCCTAAAATGGCAAAGAATCTTTACTATTCCCTCCACTCATTCTCTCTCCTACATTATTTTAATACTCACAACACCATTATAATTTACTATTCCCTCCACTCATTCTCTCTCTTATTTTACTTTTACACTCACAACATTTATATCATTATTTTTTTCCTTAATTCTCGCGCAAACAGTAACCGTGCGGTTTCTACCGGGACGGAGGGAGTATACAAGAATTGAAATAACATGTATTTTTGTCTAATAGACAGAAATTCAGATAGAAAACTCCATTTTGGTCTAATACACAGAAATTTAGAAAGAAAACTCCATTTTGGTCTAATAGACAGAAATTCAGATAGAAAACTTCATTTTGGTCTAATAGACAGAAATTCAAATAGAAACCTCCATCCGTTCCGATTAAATGTTCTTATTATCATTTTTAATCTGTTGTATCAGTTTAAAGTTTTTAATTTGTTTTATTCCTATTTGATACACACAATAACAAATTACTTACTTTTTCATATCTCTTTATTTTATTTTTCTTTTCACCCTCACAATATTTATTTTTTCTTAATAATCATATACTCCCTCCGTCCCGGTAGTAAGTTCACTGTTACTACTGTTTATGCGCAAATTAAGGAAAAAGTTAATGGAGAAAACGTCGTGAGTATGAAAAGTGAGATTGGAGAGAGAAAGTGAGGTAGAAAATAGTGATTTGATTGGTATTGTGAGAATAAAAGTAAAATAGGAGAGAGAATTAGTGGGTGGAATAGTAAAGAATTTTTGCCATTTTAGAAAGTGTGAAATTTATAATGAAATACCCGACGAAAAAAATTGTACAGGTTATAGCGGGACGGAGGGATTAGTGATTAAATTTTTTAATTGGGACAGAGGTAGGAGTGTAATCGAAAGTCGGATGAGTTTGTTTGAAAGGGCTAAATAAATAACAAAGGAGATTTCTTTGCATTAATGGGGAATGGAGCGTTCTGAAAAGAGAGATTTGAGGAAAGGATTCTCCCATCATATCAAAGTGTGGCCCCCATTTTCTGACCAATCAATTTTCGACTTCATTTATAAGCATAAATAATAATTTTAAACTGAAAGACCGAACCATTAGGTTATCTTATACTTGAACATAATACTTTAGAAATGTATTTTCTTAATTGTGTTTATTCGTAACATTTTAATAAAACTAAGTTTTACTGAAAAAATAAAAATAAAAATTTATAACACTATGAAATACAATCAATTTCATAGAATTGGAACAGAATACAAGCACAAGCTCATTTGGATTGTGAGTAATAATAGTTCGTTACGGTTTTAAACCCCCCGGTTTCTTGACCTGAAATAGGTAAATTTGTAAGTAATAAGCTGAAACTTTTAACTTTTAAACTGAGAGTTTTAAAGACAATTAGTTTTATTACCTATTCCTTCCGTCCCACTCAACTTATAACAATTTGTCAATTTAGGCGTCCACTCGACTTATAACATTTCAAAATAACAAATTTGTATTATTTTTATATTATATGAGACTCACTTGTCATACTTACAACAATAATTTCCTTACTATTACTCTCACTCATTATTTTTCCTAATTTATTTTTTTTAACTTACCACACCTTTTACAATCATTCTCTTCCCATTTATTATAATAATATTTCTTAATTTTCGTGTCCGAAAAGAAAATTCTAATTCGGAAGAGATGTAGGGAGTATTGTTTAGAAAAAAATTGCATTTTAGAAGTCATTATTAGAGTGAACCATTGAACTTAACAACCACCTTAAATGTTAAACCAACTTACTAGACGTCGCAGTCTAAACCAAATTTAATCAAATTAATGTAGTTTAGTTCAATTTTTTATTTTTTGCGTTTCCAAGCTTCCCAAGTCTTTTATTAGTGGTTTGGTTGGTAATTTAGTTAGACGGAATAGAACCAAACAATTTACACCCCATAATATAATATGAGTTCAAAAATATGAGTGTATAACTTGTAAATTCAGGAGTTATATTATTTTTTAAACTTACAATACCTTTTACCATCATTCTCTCCCCTTTATTATAATTTATTATATTAGTATTTCTTAATTTTCGTGTCCGAAAAGAAAATTCTAATTCCGACGAGATCTATGATTTCTTTCGATTTGGTTCATATCGCGATTCAATTATGTAATTTAAATCGCGACCCAGACCAAGGTTCAGATCATGATTTATACTAAAGTTCAAACTACGATTCATACTGCAACTTATTTTCATATTTGTTTAAATTTTTTGTGATTTCAGAGAAATATCGAAAGATACGGGTGGTAAAACGAAAGTCGAATGAAGAGAGACTAAAGAAAGAAATAGGCCAAAAGAAGACAAACACTTTACAATATTAGATCGTGGAGAGAACTAAGTTGTTTATGTGTCGCAATGACGATAACAATTGATGAAATTAATATTGAATAATATACACAACATGAGTTAGGATTAATTTATGCAATGTAGTTTTTTTTTATTTATCTATCAATAAATTTTAATAAATATACACAAATATTAAATAATATACAAAACATGGGTTATGCATATTTTATTTAATGTGGTTTGATCTGACAGTTAAGTTTCACGGTTCAATTTGGTGGTTCGGTTTTGAACCGTGGTTTGGTCTAGGAGGATCAGACCACAACCAAACTGAACCACGTGGTTTTCCAAAATTTGAAACTGAACCGAAGCATTTATAATTGAAAATTAAATCAAATCGCACGATTTGATTCGATTTAATCTCAAAAGTATTTTTGATTAAAAGTAAATTTGAGGTTATTATAAATATATTTGGAGACTAAGAAAATACTCCCTCCGTCCCGCTATAAAGTTCACAGTTACTGTTTGCACGTAAATTAAGGAGAAAGTTAGTGGAGTAAGTGTTGTGAGTATGAAAAGTGAGGTTGGAGAGAGAAAGTGGGGTAAGAAATAGTGAGTTAATTGGTGTTGTGAGTATAAAAGTAAAGTAGGAGAGAAAATTAGTGGATTGAATATTAAAGATTATTTGTCAATTAAGAAGTGTGAAGTTTGTAATGAAACGCTCAATAAAAAAAGTGTGCAGCTTGTAGCGGGACGTGGGGAGTATATAAATTGTTGTTAGTAACTAGGAGAGTGTTTATTGACAAACCCGAGTCATTTGATGTGACGCATTAGAACCGGGTCTAATTATTCAAGTGCCCTAACTAAGAAAACCACAAGAAAAATAAATTTAATATTAACCAGCCAAACAAGGCCTCCATCAACCCTTCAAAGCCCAAAAACACACACTATCCATTTCTCTCTTTCTCTCTCTAGCATCTCTTGGACCCCAACTATGAAGAAGCTCTACCAGAGAGGCACAGTCCACCCATCGCCGCCATCATCGCAACCCATCTCTGACCATCACTTAGCTTTCTTGCCAGCAACCATCTTAACCCTCACAGTTGCTCTCTCTCCTCAAGACAAAGAAGTCTTAGCCTACTTAATAGCTTGTTCCACCACCTCCTGTCTCTTTCCCGGCAACCGCAGAAACACCCACAAATCCTCTCCCTCTTCCGCCGCCCCTCCCGCCGCCGTCACCTCCCGTAGAGCCGGAAGTAGTGGTGGGGACCACCCAACTCAGTTCAGCTGTAACTGCTTCAGATGTTACATGAGTTACTGGGTCAGGTGGGATTCGTCGCCGAATCGTCAACTCATTCATGAAATCATTGATGCTTTTGAAGATAGTCTTGTCAAGAAAGAGAAGAACAAGAAAGATAAGAGAAAGAAAGTGAAGACGGCGACGACGACGACCTCTAGTAACAGTGGCGGAGGAGGAGCAGCTAACGAGTTACCGGCCGAGTTGACTCGGTCGTCGGAGACAGAGCTTGGCGATGGGAAGAATGAAGTTTGTGATGAAGGAGAAGGGTATGGTGAGAAAGGGTCAGTTAGGAAGATTGTGAGCTTTCTTGGGGAAAGAATTTGGGGAGTTTGGACCTGAGAAAAATCGTTTTTTTTTTTTCCCAAGAAAGTTAGTTTCCCGGAAAGTTTTTAACAAGGTTTGTTTAGTCTCTCTTTTTTCTCCCTAATTTTGTTTGTAAATTTACCCTTTACAATGTAAAAAAGGGGTATTTTTGAATTTCGAATGTTTATTACATGAATTTATGACCATTTTTTTTTTTCTATTATACTTATTTTTATCCCAAAATAAATACTAAATCCGTCTTAAAATAATGACCAATTTGATCAATACAGTAAATTTGATATTATTTGAAAATCCATTTTGGAACAAGGGATCAAAAGTGTCGAGCTACACTCAGCCAGCGGGTAAAGCCCAATCATTTATGCACTATTGCCACCGCGTTCCATTGGTTCTGGCCCGTCAACTACTAGGCTCAAGGCCCAATCAATAGGATCAGTCGACTCTCATTGTCCGACCTATGAGGTTCCGATCTAGCTTGGTCCGACTCTATGACCCAGGTTCTACTTCGGGTACGATCTAGCTCTACCCATCAGTCAGGTCGATCTATTCTTAACAGGCGACCTCGACCCACCAAGTAAGCGTCGACCTAATGAGTCTAGGCGTATGATCAGCTCCTACCATAACTGACTCCCTACAAATTCGGAGCCACGCGTGGACACGATCTACCGACATGTAACCGTCCCACTAATTATGGGATTAATATAGTCATGCTAAAAATAACCGTCCTCATCATGCACTATAAATACATAACCACGACAACAGTTTTGAGGTAACTGCAATTTTGTCATTTGAATATCTCTGTTCAATTACATTATTTGCTCTTCTAAATACATACTTACTCTCACGCCCGAGGGTCTAAGCCGGAGACACATCCGGCTAGTCGTGGGTTCTGATTTCAGGTCAAGGAGTCAAGTGATCGGTCCTGCCACGAGGACGAAGATTGATAAGCACATTTCCTGCGGTATCAGTTTGGTTCCATTGCCGGGAAGCGTGCATACTTGACCTCGAAGTTCCTCTTCAATCCACAACCATGGTAACCGCGGATGGACATGTCCCTGACGCTTCGGATGAACCCAATGAAGGGAATGTCAACACCAACACAAATGCTAATACCAATGCTGGAAATGCCAATTTGCCTCCTCCCCCTCCACCTCGCCATCATGCTAGAGCGACGCGCTCTAACAGTGTTGATGATGGCAGAGGTTTGCCAGATGGTAGGAGAAAAGACAAACGACATATGGACGGGTAGGGAGCGCCGCCTCCTCCCAAGCGCCACACGGGTCGAATGGCTGCAGGGGACAGGGCAGGTCCCTCATCTAATCCCCTAAGCAGAAAGGAGATGCTGCTAGAACGAGCTCAAATTCTAGCAGAGTTGTTAGCTATGGAGGAGGAATCAGAGCAGATTGGCAGGAGGTTAGAAAGGGCAGCTTCCTCCCAGGTTTCCAACAGGCAACGTGAAAGGAGTGTAAGGCAAGGTGGAAGTGCCTAGCAGAATGGTGATCGACAGATCATTCCTCACATTCGAACTCACATACCAGTCCCATCTGGCGACCTGAGGAGTCACCTCAACACCAATCGGGAGCAGGAGGCTGAATCAGAGCTCAGGCGGCAAAGAGAGGCCGAAAGGAACAGGCCTACCAGGACTGAAAGGTCACAATCCCACAGAGGAGATAGGCGCAGGTCGCCAGTTAGAGAAGGTAGGCGCAGGTCGCCACTTGGAGATGATGGGCGCAGGTCGCCAGTTAGAGATGAAAGGCACAGGTCGCCACTTCCTTCAGTGAGGTCACCCTCTCACAGGGACAGGAGAAACAGAGAGATAATTCCTCCTAGGAGTGATAGGCACAGAGCCAACTCTGGGAGAGAACATCATCGAGAAGAAAGGTAAAGGTCAAACGACGTTTCCCAGGCTAGGGACGACAGGCCGGATGCTAGAGAATGACTCCTATGGAAGAAGAAGTTTGAACAGTGGGAGGCCGATAAGAAGGAGGATACTGAAAAGGGCGAACGAAATGACTTTGCTCTTCGTCCCTTGTCCAAGGAGTTACTCGACCAACGACCTCCTCCAGGTTTCAGACTACCCGTCCTGGAGAAATACTCGGGTGCAACCAATGCCATATACAACACTTAGAGGCTACTATGTGCTTTGTCTCCAATGAGGACGACATGATGTGTAAAGCACTTACTAGGACTCTAACTGGAGCAGCTCTTACCTGGTTTAATGGCTTGGCACCAGGATGCATCTCGACCTAGTCTTATATGAGGAAAAGGTTTTTGGATAGATTCTCGACAGCCGGAGCTCGTAAGATTACAGTCACCGACTTGAACAACCTGGTGCAAGGAAAGAGCAAGAGCTCAATGAGCTACTACACCAAGTTCAAGGAAATGGTCGACAAGATCGAGGAGGACCTCACCGATAGAGAGGTCATCAATTGTTTTAGGAATGGAATTGCTTCTGCGGATTTGGATTACGAGCTGACAGTTCGAACAGTTACTACTCGTCAAGAGCTGTTCGAGAAGGCCTACAATGTAGCGTTGACCGAGGAAAGAAAAGAGAAGAAAAATGGGAAAGGCCCCAAGATTGAGGTCGCTGATGATAAGAAGGACTCAGTCAAGAATGGGGGAAACAACAAGAATGGCAAGAATAGAACCAGGGCGACTGAGAAAGTGCCCGAAGCTTTCACTCCCCTAACGGTGAGTCGAACTGAAATAATAAATACGGTCGAGCTAGGCCCACCTGCCCCAATGAACCCAGCAAATAAGTTCAGAAGGGATAACACCAAATACTGCTAGTATCACAAAGATACGGGTCATACTACGGAGGATTGTATGAGCTTGAAGCGTATCATTCAGAGGATGGTCGATCAGGGAAAGGCTCGATGCATACGTAAAAAGGCCTCAGGCAGGTGGAGGTGAGCGACCTGCGGGTGGACATCAAGAGCCGAGGCAGCCTAGATTGAATTTGGGCGTTATTACGGAGCAAGCTAGTAACACTGCCATTAAACACAAGATATTCCAGCTCAGCAAAGCACCTTATGTCCCCCCAATAAGCTATATCAGAGACGAGATGATTAGTTTCTATCCGGACGAGCTGGCAACCAATGTGGCAGCTAGAGAGCAAGTTCTCGTTATCCCAGGATTAATAGATGGGTGTACGACGAGCAGACTCTAGATAGACACGGGGGCCTGCAAGGATATTTTGTTCTACAAGACGTTCCAGGAGATGGGGCTTTCAAATGAACAGCTCGAGCGATATGATGGCAGATTGGAGGGCTTTACCAACCACCGGGTCGATGCCAAAGGACAGATCGAGTTGGACGTCGACATAGGCCAACATCCGTCTCCAAGGTAAAATTTATTGTCATTGATGTGAATAGTGATTACGCTGCAATTCTTGGTATTCCTGGTCAGGTCGCACTTGGAATGGTGGCCTCAATTCCCCACCAGCGAGTTAAATTTCCCACGCTAGCTGGAATCGGCTGTGTACAAAGCACAGCTCGAGCATACCTTGACCATGTCCTCCGAGAAAGAAAGAAGAGGGAATTAGAGATTGAAACAGCGGAGGGATACTTGAAGATATCTAAATTTGCCACCAAAACTACTCGACTATCTACGATCACCTGCGTAGATGAGGAGACCTATCGCTCGCATGACGAAGTCATGACAGAGTCCACACGTCCCTCTACACTCACAACGGTTGATCCAGATACAGTTATGGTCGACCAAGTCCTCATAGCGAGCTATGCCTCCAGATCGACAATAACTCGGGGGCCACCACCAGTGAGATCGCAGATGAGCTGGATGACATGATCGCTGAGGAAGCTCCCCACTTGGGGGCCGAAGAAAGACAGAGGGTTCGAGAGATCATTGTCGAGACCTTACAATTCAGAGATGGTCCAGAGCTAGAGGCTGTGGACTAGCTGGAATTAGTAATCACAAACCTTTCCTATCCTGAGCAAAAGATTCAGATTGGAAAGCAGTTGTCGCCTGAGGAAAGATTGGAGATTGTTGGGCTACTCAAAGAAAGCAACGACGTTTTTGCCTGGCGAGTAGAGGATATGAAAGGGATCAAGGAAGAGGTCGCTGTCCACAGGCTGGAGGTCAACCCGACCGTAAAACCAAAACCTCAGAAACTGAGAAGCTTTGCTCGTGACAAGGAGGAAGCGATCAAACTCGAGGTACAAAAACTCTTAAGTGCAGGTATCATAAAGGAAGCTACTCACACCACCTGGCTAGCTAATGTGGTCATGGTGAAGAAATCCAACGACAAGTGGAGAATGTGCGTCGACTTCACCAATCTTAACATTGCTTGCCCAAAAGACAGCTATCCCCTACCTCGGATTGACAAGCTTGTTGATTCTATTGCTGGACATTCCACCCTCAGCTTTCTCGATGCCTATTCAGGCTATCATCAAATCAAGATGCATGAGGATGACATTGTGAAGACGGCGTTTCAAGCTGCTGGAGGCATTTACTGCTACAACATGATGCCGTTCGGGTTAAAGAATGCAGGAGCGACCTATCAACGCATGGTCAACAAGGTCTTTGCTTCACAAATTGGCCGAAACATGGAGGCATACGTCGACGATATGGTCATCAAAACGAAGGCCGGACGTCACGTGGTCGACCTAAAGGAAACGTTCGCCAATTTACGAGCAAACGACATGAAGCTCAACCCGAGCAAATGTGTATTTGGAGTAGCAGCGGGAAAGTTTCTTGGCTTTATGGTGTCCCAGCGGGGTATTGAAGCCAATCCAGAAAAGATAAAGGCTCTGATCGACATGCAGCAGCCAACAAATATAAAAGAGATACAACGACTTAATGGAAGGGTGACAACCCTAGGTCGCTTTATAGCCAAGTCGGCAGAAAGGTCACTCCCCTTCTTCAAATCTTTGAGGGGGACGAAAAACTTTGAATGGACGACCGAATGTCATTCGTCGTTCCAACAGCTCAAGGAATATCTCGCTACCCCATCTCTATTGAGCAGCCTGACTACTGGAGAGACTTTGTTTGTATATCTGTCTGTGGGAGATCAATCAGTTGCAGCAGTCTTAGTTCGAGAAGAGGAAGGGCATCAAAAGCCCGTATACTATGTTAGCAAGGCTCTATCAGATGTTGAAGGCAGGTATTACAATGCGGAGAAGGTTGCATATGCCTTAGTCGTGGCTTCAAGGAAGCTGCGAGCTTATTTCTTAGCTCATCCTATTGTTGTGCTCACAAATGCGCCCTTGAGAAAGATTCTACACAAGCCAGAGAGTTCAGGTCGACTGCTCAATTGGTCAATTGCTCTCACAGAATTCGACATCGAGTATCGACCTCGAAAGGCATTGAAGGCTCAAGCCTTGGCAGACTTCTTGGTCGAGCTAACGTTCACCAAGGAAGACAGCGAGGTGCGAGCTCAAAAGGAGAAAGTCAAGGGAAAAGAGCCAGAGTCCCAGCCCGTCACTTGTCTACCCGACGATTGCTGGAAGGTATATTCAGATGGGTCAGCAACGAAAAGTGTTGGTGGAGCTGGGATAATGCTGATTGAGCCAGAATCTGGGACAGTCTATGAGGAAGCATTGAGATTCAAGTTTGAGGCCTCCAACAACCAGGCAGAGTACGAAGCTTTGGTTGCAGCCATAGAATACGCCAAGTGCTTTGGAGCGATCAAAATCATAGCATATTGTGACTCCCAACTGATAGTCAACCAAGTACGAGGGGAGTACGAAGTGCTGAACTCTACTTTGATCAAATACTGCCACCTGGAGAAGGAATTAATAAAAGACTTGGAGTTTTGGGAAATTCAGAGGATTGGTCGAGAGGACAATGAGTTAGCCGACCTCCTCTCGAAGCTGGCTACTACAGATGAGCCACACGAATAGCCCATCTCCTACCTCGAGAATCCAGCATATGAAAGGGTTCAAATTCATTGTGTGGAAGATACCTTGAGAAACTGGGTTTATGACAAGTGTTAGATTGAAGAAATGAAGGCATACCTGGAAAGAGGCGAGCTCCCTGAGGACGAGAAGACAGCTCGAGCCATAAAAAAGAAGGCTCCGATATATGTTATCCATGAAGATATGTTATTCAGGAGGTCGTACACTAAGCCACTGTTGAAATGCATCCACCCCCAAGAAATTACTCAGTTAATGCACGAGGTGCATAGTGGAGTGTGTGGCGGACACCCGGGGGCTAGAACATTGGCCGACAAACTGATTACGTTGGGTTATTACTGGCCACACATGAGAGCTGACACTCATGATTTTGTTCAACAATGCAACCAGTGCCAAACGTTCGCCAACCTACCTCATCTGCCTACAACGGAGCAAACTCTAGTGATCGCTGCTTGGCCGTTTGATATGTGGGGTGTCGACTTGATTGGACCCTTCCCTCCCGCCCGTGGAAATTGCAAGTATGTGATCGTCGCTATTGATTATTTCACAAAGTGGGTCGAAGCAAAGCCACTAGCTCACATCACAGAGGAAAATGCCATCAATTTCATTCACGACTTGATCTGGTGTCGATTTGGGATCCCCTGGGCTATAGCGTCGGACAACGGCTTACAGTTCTCCCGGGCTTTCGAGGAAGAAATGAATCGAGTAGGAATCAAACATTGGCAATCTTCTGCTGCATATCCTCAAGGAAATGGACAAGCTGAAGCAGCGAATAAACTCGTCCTATCTTCACTTAAGACGGGTTTAGTTGGTCGACGAAGCAACTGGTTGGACGAACTCCCCCTTGCTCTTTGGGCAGTCCGTACAACCACTCGGGGGCCTACGGGGGAAACCCCATTCGCTCTTACATACGGGTCGGAGGCCATGGCACCAGCCGAGCTGCGATTTCCTACAGCCAGAGTGGTCTTCTTCGATCAAGAGCAGAACGATAACAACAGATTGATCGACCTGGATTTGATTGACGAGAAGCGAGACACAGCCTACTTACGAATGGTCAACTACAAGCAGAGGACAAAGAGTTACCATGATAAGAAGGTTAAGACGAGATCATTCCAAGTAGGGGACCACGTACTAAGAAAGATCGAGGCAACAGGAAGGAGAACCCAACAGAACAAGTTATCTCCCAACTGGGAAGGTCCCTACATTGTTACTCGAATCATCAAGGAAGGAACCTACATGATTGCTCACCCAGGTGGTGAAGAGTTGAAGCACCCATGGCACGCTGCTCACCTTGTCAAATACTACTTATAGTTCAACTCTCTAGCTCAGTTCAAAGTTAGTGCAGTTTCCAAGTTTGAATTTTTCATAAGTTCTAGCTCTCTGTTTGATGTAAGCATGTTCTTACTTCAATAAAAATCACATTTCTATTCGACCAAATATAGTGTTACACTTTTCATTAATTTCAACAGACTCGATTCTTAATCAGTCGCGTTCCAACAAGCTCGATTCTTAATCAGCTTTGTTCCTTTAACAAGCTCGACTCTTAGTCAGCTTCGTTATAGCAAGCTCGATTCCCAATTAGCTTTGTTCCTTTAACAAGCTCGACTCTTAGTCAGCTTCGTTATAGCAAGCTCGATTCCCAATCAGCTTCGTTCCTTTAACAAGTCCGACTCTTAGTCGACTTCGTTCTAACAAGCTCGATTCTTAATCAGCTTCGTTCCTTTAACAAGTCCGACTCTTAGTCGACTTCGTTCTAACGAGCTCGACTCTCAGTCAGCTCCGTTCTAACAAGCTCGACCCTAAGTCAGCTTCATTTTAGCGAGCTCGACTTTTGGTCAGCTTCGCTCCCTTAAACAAGGTTCGGCTCTGAGTCAACCTCGTTTACAGAGATTATACAAGTCTTAGGTCGATTGAGTTATCAAAAAACCAATCCGATTAAAGACTTAGAGCGACTTATTTGTCCTATTAAATCTAGCTCAACATGTATTCTTGCTATAATCAAAAGCATGGAATTCAAAGTAAGAAAGTCAGCTATAATTAAATAAAGGCTCAGTCCCCTAAAACGGGTCAGGACAAGAGCAAACCAAAAATGTATAAGTAAGATGCCTCCCAAAAACTGGGCCAAGGCATCAGCATTTACAAAGCCAAAAAACAAAGATTGTTTGGGACTTGTTTGTTACATAACCATTTTAATTTAATTTCCATTAGTAAGGCCAACTTCAATCTGGTCGATGGTGGAAGCTGGGTTGGCCTCATCTTGTTCGTTCTGAGCAGATGGCTCACCCAAACCTTCTTCTTGTTGAGCTGGATAGACAATTTTCCTCGAGTCGCTGATAGTATACTTCGGGGTGTCATCTTCAAAAGCCAGCTCATCAGGCTCCTCCATCTCGGCCAAAATGGTATCAAAGTTAACAGGTTCGACGGAAGGAGGGACCCAAGGCTCTGCTTCTGCCTCTGCATCATCTTGGGCGATGATATCCAAGTCATTCTCAGTGAAGGGCACTAGATGATGGCCCTGGCGAGCTGCAGTGTTGTATTGATCCTCTGAAGCCCATTTGGCTAGTTGCTCTACTGAGATGTTGACAGAAGGGTCCACCACAATGCGTCGAGCCATATGGCTCCGACCCACGTCGAAGAATCCCTTTGCCTTCTTAGTAACATAGTTATGGAGCTCATCACTCCCCTTGTAAGCTTTCACCGCTTCCTCTCCAGCAGTTTCCTTAGCAGCTTTAACAGCAACTTGCAGCTCCACCTCCCATTGAAGCCGAGCAGTCTAGAGCTCCTCATTCTTCTGGGCTAGAACAACAGTGCCCTCTTCCAACAGCTGGGTCGCCAGTTCAAGGTCATGCACAACTTTCTCCTTACTCGACTTGAGTCCACCCAGCTCCTTGTTGGCCTCACCTAACTTGCCCCAGGCCTCTTCCTTGGCCTTCACCTCATTATCTTTCAAGAGCTTCAGAGCATCATAAGCGGAATCCAGATCAGTGTGGGCCTCCTTCAGCTTCTCGTGGTCCTCCTTCAGCTTAGCATGATCTTCCTCCAATTTCTCCAACTCTTCGTTCTTGCGAGCCAGCATAGTCTTGGCCAGCTTCTCCTGCTCTTCAGCAGCCTTCCAGTAGCTGGTGGATAAATCTATCATTGCAAGAGACTGAAATAACGAGTAAAGAAAGGGGATTAGGTCGACCAGAAATAAGGTGGAGACTTTAGACAAGCGAAAGAAATGAAAAGCATCGATACAAAAAATTACAAGTGTTACCTCGGAGTGGGCTAGCCCGACCCTAGCACGGCAGACTTCTGGAGTCAGGGCCCTATTGGTATACTTCTTGACCAAATCTTGGTCAGCTCCCCTCCTTACGACCACCTGACCGTATTCCAGCTCGGGATACTCCCTAGCCAAGCAATTCACCCCGGTCAGGGGAGAAACATCACTCAACTCGTCAACTCGAGCTTAAACCAGCTCTGCATAGGAAACCCGAATAGGAGAGGACTGGGGCCCCCTAGCCTCAGCATCAACCTGTTCATTGGCATCTACAGGCTCAGGGGTCGGGTTAACTTTGGATTTCTCCACTCTGATCCTCTTGTTGAGGAGAGCGTTATCATCCTCTTCTTCCTCCTCATCAATATCTATAATAAACGACTTGGCCTGGGAGTTAGCTTTCGATTTGGCCTTAGCTTAAGCTCGAGTTCTGGTCCGGATGACCTCCCGAATTGGCTCCACAGTTTGCTCGGCCCCATCGACCTCAGCAGCATCGCCCTCCTCAACCCCTTGGGCATCTCCTTCAATTCGTTCCTCTGCCAGCTCCTCGAGATTGTCTTCCGCAGGAATGTATTGGGTCGTATCTTGATCAACCAACTTCAGGAGCTCGTTGCGCTTGGCCCCCTCGGCCTCACGGTTCTCTCGGGCATTGGCAGTTGCATAACTCCTCTTGCTTTTTCTAACATCAATAGTGCGCCTCATGTTGGCTTCCTGAGCAGGAGTCAAAACTACACATAATCAAAGCAGCCAAAGTATTAGTTCGTCAGTTCAAGAAAGTTCTATGTACGAGCTACAAGTTCTACATACGAGCAAATAAACTGCGAGCTAAAAATCATAATACCAAGTTCTACGTACGAGCTAAGCATGTACAGACTACAAGATCTACTTACAAGTAAAGTATTTACGAGTTCAGAGTTACATGCACAGTTCAAGCAAATCCTATGTACGATCTCCAAAGTTCTACATACAAACAATAAAAGGACGAGGAAATTCTTACCACCAACATGCTCCCCATGATCTTTACAGTACTTGGGAGTCTTTTGACAGTGCGTGCACTTCTTCTTAAACCTACCCAAGGCATGGGTAACCCAGTCCGGATACCTCAAGCATCTGACAATTGGCACCAGAGGTACCACATCCCCATCTCCAAGCATCATTCCAGCCTGGATATAGTTATTTTTGGTGGTTCCCAACACCTCCCAACTGATGGGTCCTTTACCAGCCAGCTCGACCAATTTCTTATACAGGTCAGTATAGTATGTCAGTAGGGCTCCCACTGTTCATGCTCCTTCAGTACCGTGGAGCCAGTAATGGGTAAAGGAAACATCCATCCCAGCCTACTCTCCACTACCACCACATGGGAGTTCCAACTACTAGCCTTACCTGGAAGGTTCACAAATAACTTAGGGGAGTTTGGTTTGGAGGGGGTGCTGATTTCTGAGTCAACCTTATCAAACTTAACACTGAAAAATTCCCTAAAGACCCTCATACAAGGTTCAAACCCCAGGAAGCGGCACACCATGGCAAAACATACCAAGACTCTACAGGTATTGGCTCCCAGTTGGAGGGGTAAGGCGTTGGCACACTCCAAAAATTCGTTTATGAACGGATCCAAGGGCAACCTCAGGCCAGCCTCAAACTGGCCATAGAAGAAGGCGACTCTAGTGGCATCCTCCTTATAAGTGTCACCGAACTGGTCCATAAAGTCCTTCTTGCTATAGATGGTTACATCGAACTCTTCCTTATTCACCTCACAGAATTTGTAAATCATCTCAAATCGCGACGGAAAGTTCTGCTTCCCTCTCTTTGGCCTAGGAACCACATACCCCCTTTCATTCCTCCCAGGCAAAACGGAGGACCCAAAGGCGTTAACAATGCGGGGACTGGAGGAGGTTGAAGCTGAAGCTCCTCCTTGGTTCGTCATATCTGTATAAGAAGAAGAGGAAATAGGGGAATCAGTTCTATACATAGTCTCAAAGGACCTAGTAGACACACTAAGGGGCGACCTAGATTCCCCCGGAAATCCAATTCTATTCCTAAGAAAAGAGGGTTTGTTGGCACCTTGGACGTAGAACATAGCTATATGGTCAAGTAGTTCATGGAAAAGATTAAAAGATATGATCCTTGGGTCGCTCGTTTCTAAGGCACCTAGGTTCTCTCCTACATGCAAGATTAACTCGGTAAAACGCAAACCCCACCGGGTCAAAATTGAAGAACATTCTTCCATAGTCATCTCCCTCCATACCCCGTTCAGGTGTTTATAAACTCTCCGATTGACGCTACAGTAGCCATACCAAGCTCCGGGCTCACTACTAAAAGTCCTAGCCATGGCAAAATCAAAGAAAGCGAAGAAATTGAACCCTAATGCTGAAGGGTGAGAAGAATACCTTAATCAGAGGAACGAAGAGTTGTTACTGGAGAAAACGAAAGCTCGATTTAAATCAATTGCTGTTTCAGTTGCCGTCGCCGGAGTTATGCCAGAGTTTAAAGAGAGTAAAAGTTCGTAAAGGAGAAGGATTGGGGCTTTTATATTTTCAGTAATTGAGAAGGAAAAGGAAAATTCAAAAGTTTATTTTCCTAATTGAATTCGGAAAACGTTTCCCAAGACGGTTTTCCAAATGTCAAAACAGTAATGATTGCGAAATACGGCGCTCCTAACGATCCAACCATTCAACAGTCAATGATCAGGATTGAGCCACGTTACCATCAATCGGGTAAACTTCGACTCAAGCATCGACCTGCGAGTTAATGTAAGCTTCATCAGAATTTATGTAACTTCCTGGTCGACAAAGTCAACTCAGAAAGTTGGGGGCCACTGAACATACCAAAAGTGTCGAGCTAGGCCCAGCGGGTAAAGCCCAATCATTTATACACTATTGCCACCACGTTCCATTGGTTCTGACCCGTCAACTACTAGGCCCAAGGCCCATCAATAGGATCAGTCGACTTAAGCTCATTGTCCGACCCATGAGGTCCCGACCTAGCTTGATCCGACTCTATGATCCAGCTTCTACTTCGGGTACGATCTAGCTCTACCCATCAGTCAGGTCGACCTATTCTCAACAGGCGACCTCGACCCACCAAGTAAGCGTCGACCTAATGAATCTAGGCGTATGATCAGCTCCTACCATAACTGACTCCCTACAAATCCGGAGCCACGCGTGGACACGATCTACCGACATGTAACCGTCCCACTAATTACGGGATTAATACAGTCATGCCAAAAATAACCGCCCTCATCATGCACTATAAATACATAATCACGACAACGGTTTTGAGGTAACTGCAATTTTGTCATTTGAATATCAGTGTTCAATTACATTATTTGCTCTCCTAAATACATACTTACTCTCACGCACGAGGGTTTAAGCCGGAGACTCATCCAGCTAGTTGTGGATTCTGATTTCAGATCAAGGAGTCAAGTGATCGATCCTGTCACGTAAACGAAGATTGATAAGCACATTTCCTCATCATTAGGTTGTATTTTGTTTTCTTTGTCCACCCAATATTAAAAACGGATGTAATTTATTTATTTTTGTCGCATTTGCCATTAATCTTTTTAGTGTGTAGAATGGCTTATCTTGTGTGGAAAATGTAACTACTCCCCCCCGTTACTGAAAGATTGTTTCATTTAATATTTTGACTTGTCCTAAAAAGTATGTCTCAGTTCTAAACTTAGGCATGAATGTTAGTGCAAATCTACTAAGATACAAGAAGGTGAAGCTCTTTCTTAATAATTTCAAAATATACAACAAGACAATTTTTTTAGGGATGGAGGAAGTATTTCCCTTTTTTTAATTCTTTATTTTTTGAATTGTTTATGAAGAAAAGTTCAAAAATATTAAATCTATGAAGAAGATAATAGGAAATGGAGAGCGAATTAGAATAACTACTCCCTCCGTCCCGCTAGTAACCGCACTGTTACTGTTTATGCGGGGATTAAGGAAAAAAATAATGATATAAATGTTGTGAGTGTAAAAGTAAAATAGGAGAGAGAATGAGTGAAGGGAATAGTAAATTATAATGGTGTTGTGAGTATTAAAATAATATAGGAGAGAGAATGAGTGGAGGGAATAGTAAAGATTTTTTGCTATTTTAGAAAGTGTGCGATTTGTAATGAAATATCCAAAATAGAAAATGTGCGATTTGTAGCGGGACAGAGGGAGTATTGATTTTGAAAATTGATTGTTTTTGTACTATTATCTGTTGCTGTTTGCAAATTGCAAAGAGGCCCTTTTATGGGCTTAGAAAGCAAGGCCATGTTCGGAAAGCAAAGCATTATAAAATGTTGTCTTTTGTCATCATTTGGGTTTTTTTTTTTTTTTTTTTTTTTATCACAATATTTTGGGGGAAACTAGTTTCTCCCTAAATTATAAAAAGTCCTGTTTTTTTAAACTGCTCTTATATTCGTCAAATATTTACAAGTTGAAAAAAATTGGACTTTTTATAATTTATGGAGAAACTGATTTCTCCCAAAACTTACTCTTTTTTTATAGCATTAATAATGCCAATCACTGAAAAGATAAAAGAAGAGATATCATTATGTGGGCTTTTGTTTGAATGTTAGTTAAATTTACACATAAACAGTGCATCAAGTTGGATTCTAGTATTATTTTATTTTTTGGTGCATTAGGCGAAAAGAGTAATTTTTTTTTCCATCCATTTCAATTCTTTATAATAAGCTTTTAGTGAAAAAGAAAATGAATTTGTACTTGGAGTAATTTTACATTAATCATCTCTTCCTAAAGTCTTGAACCAATGCAACAATTATCTATAAATTCTACAATGAGAGAGAGTGAACGACACTTAATTATTAGAAGATGGAATTAATGTTAATATGGTTAATTATCGTTTTTGATTGAACAATACTTAAATCACCATTTTTATAGTGAACGACACTTAATTATTAGAAGGGCAAATTGCATTTTAGTTACCTGAGTTTGTCGAGATGTTTCAATTGGTTATCGAATTTGCATGTAACAAGTTGGTTATTGAGTTGGTCATTTTGTTGCAATCAGGTGTATTTTTGGATGAATCGTTAAGAATTTACGAAAAGCATAATATGTAAGTTAGGGATATTTTCGTCATTCTCAATGAAATTTGCATGAAAAAGACCAAAATACCCCCTAATTCTCTAAATTCATTTTCCTCGATCACGAATTTCTTCAAATCCATTTTATCAGACGACCCGAAAATCCAAAATTCCGATCACTCCGATGGACCCGAACCCAATTCCCCAAAAACTCATCCCCGAATCCTCAACAAGTCGACGAGGAGAACGACGATGATGCTAGTTCAAACCCTAATTCGTCAGAGAGTATTGGTGGGTGGAACTTTGGTGGATTCATGAAGACTATTTCAACTCGATCTGAATCCGTACTCGAGACCTACCGTCGCGATCTCAAGGAATTTGGGTCAGGCTTAAAGAAAGAAACTGAGTTGTTCCTAAAAGTCGCCGGCCGCACCGTTAAGGAGCTTACGACGTCTATTTAAGGAGCTGCCGACGTCTATTAGAGAATTAGGGTTAGGATTTAAGAAATTCTCTCCCTTCTCAATAGTTGTTGCATTTTGATTTTTGTTTCTGGGTGTAATGGATTCAACAATTTTTTGTTGGTCTTTCTGTTTAATGAATTGGGATTTGAGGATTATGAGTATTGTGGTGGAGATGGCGGTGGATTGATGGTAGTAGAGATGACGGTGGGTTGATGGTGGTGGAGAAGGCGGTGGGTTGATGGTGGAGATAGTGGTGGGTTGATGGCGGAGATGTATGGTGACGGGATATGAGCAGAAAATGTGGGGGTGGGGTGGGGTGGGGTGGGGTGATTAACCGAGAAGGAATGAGATGGGTGGTTATGGAAGATGAAGAGAGATGGCTGGTTATGGAGGAAAAAGAAGAAGAAGGATGAATGTTGGATTTGAAATGGATACTCTTTCTTTTTCTTTTTCTTTTTTTGGATAGTTTATATATTTATATATATATATATATATATATATATATATATATATATATATATATATATATATATATATATATATATATATATATATATATATATATATATTTTTATTTTACTTTTCATATTAATAATACTTATATATTGAAAATATAATATTGAAGAGAATGATAAATTAAAGTTAATTAAAAATTTAATGAGAATGACGAAAATACCCCTAACTAACTCACATGTTATGCTTTTCGTCAGATTTTTAACGTTTCATTCAAAAATACACCTGATTGCAACAAAATGATAAACTCAATAACCAACTTATTATAAATATAAATTCGATAACCAATTGAAACATCTCGACAAACTCAGGTAACTAAAATACAATTTTCCCTTATTAGAATATGAAAGTGATGTTAATATGGTTAATCATCATTTTTAGAGTTAACGACACTTAATCATCGTTTTTATAGTGAATAGACACAATCATCGTTTATAGAGTGAACGACACTTAATTATCCTTTTTATATTGAACGACACTCAATCATCGTTTGATCGTTTGTATAGTGAACGAACACTCAATCATTATCTTTTGAGTGAACGACACTTAATTATTTAAAAGATGAAAAGAGATGTTAATATGGCTGTGCGGTGGCCAGACCACCACATATGATGGTGGCCGAAATATGTGGGGAGAGATGGTTCTTGCTACTGCTAAAGAGAAAGGGCAAAAGAGATTTTTTTTTTTTGATAAAAGTTTAATACCTCTGCTATGATAGAAAATGGAATGGAACACGGACCATGATCTATGTCGTTGGGAAGATGATGATTCTATTTGATTATCAATGATATCCCATGAGGTAGATATTAAACATCAACTTACCATGTCAAAATTCTCCCTCTGAAAGAGAGATTGTTACAATAGTTATTTAAAGTATAAAGTATTAGACATGATTTAAAGATCGAAATCATGCTCTTATACCATGTTAAAATATGAAGAACTTAAATATATTATGTATTATTTTCGTCTCAAAGTTTAAACAAGATAGATGACTCATATTTATACGCAACCCATATGAGTCCAAATTTTATTAGAATTCTAACAAATCTGTTTTTATTCTAAAAATAAAAATAATTCTAATTGTAAGTACTTCTAAATAAGGTAACTTTTTTAATTTGACTCAATATCAACTTAGATAACTAAATATTTTCTTTTCTGAGAATATCTATCAAATATAGATATTTATTTAAGGACTGGGAGTATTTTTTTTACGAATATCAATAATAGGTCCTACTGATTTTTTCTGCAAACCCCCTCCCCCCCCAAAAAAAAGGAATTTTTAACAAAAACTACCTTAAAAAGATGCTAATTACAATTACAAAAAACTATTTTTTTTTATTTTTTTTAAAATTCTTTTTAATTTTTTTTAATTTTTAATTTTTTTTACCTTTTCAGTTAAAAAACTGATATATGTATTTATCAATGTAAAATGCATTTATTAGTTTTTTAAAGAGTCTTTTGTACTTGATTTTTTGGTTAAAACACTTGATAAATGCATTTATCAGTTGTTTAAAACTTATAAATTCATTTATCAGATTTTTTAAAATTATTTTGTGCTTGATTTTTTGATTAAACAACTGATAAATGCATTTATATTGATAAATTCATTTATCAGTTGTTAGACAGATAAACAAAAAAAAAGTAGTTTTTTTGTAATATTTAAAGTGTTTTTTGTAATATTCAATTTGTGTAATTTTTTTTGTAATATTCGTTTTTCAAAATTAGTTTATGGTAAATGAAAAAAAAAAACCATGAAAAAGAAGAAGAAAAAAATAATTATTTTAGGAGTATTAAGGTTGTCAAATCTCAATTATTTGGAGCTCATTTTAAGCATAAAGTATAAGGTTGTCTCAATTAGATTATATTCTTGCACTACCAAGGTTCTCATTCTCAACTAATTGCTCAATCTCGTTTTGACACTATTGAGGAAGTTTCGCATAATTGTTTGGTGTTTATTTGGTAAAGTTTTCTCCTTTATGATTATCCCATTTGTTATCTTATATTTTCTTAATTACTCTTTTAATTAGTGGTACATCTCTCTCTTGCATGTACAATGTTTTCTCTCTATTTTGTTTGCTGATAAAACAAAATAAGTAAATTATTTTTGATGATGTCAAAAACGTTCGGATCATCCCAAATCTATCAGCATGTTGTATTCTTTATAATTGAATATGCTGAAAAAGAAGAACAAACACGTAAACTAAGCAGGGTATTCACCGGCGAACGCCCTACTGCGTGAAAGTAAGTATTTGTTTTTAGAGAGAAATCAATTGACAATAGTTTAGAGTCAAAAGATGTGTTACCAAAATAATGTGAATTATGTTTTGTATATATAGGCATATCATTGTATAATCCTTGTTGGATAAGAAAGCGTGTGAGATAAGGTTATAATACTAGTGAGATTATAACTGTTAACAGTTCTTATTTGAGTAGTATTAGATAATAGCAATCTACATGTGTGCCCTGTAGGCGGGTTTCTCGGCATGTGCTGCTTGGTCGGCTTGGGTTGACGCCGATGAAGTGGAGAGTAAGGATAGGGAAGCCCATTTCCTTTTATTGTATGGAAACCGAGGGGAGGCACTTTGTCTTCAAATAAGGCCTTGCTCGGCCTTGTTGGATACCTTGCTCGGCAAATGAGATTATATCTTGTCGGCATATAGTTTTGTTGGGCCTCAGTCATTATACGCTCACCTATGTCTAGGTCGACATAGTGGGAATGACGAGGAGGCAAGACGAGCAAAGGTAGGGAAGACCCAATCCCTTTGTCATAAGGGAGACTTATGGATTTATATTTTGGGCCCAATACATTGGGCTTTAGGCGGCCTAGCCCACGTTCGTTCCTCAGTTTATACCGTTCAGTGGCCCCCGACTTTCTAGCTCGGCTATGACGAGTAGGAAGTAGTGCTCTACCTCGGTTTAAACGAATACGAACGGGCGCTTACATGTCATGAGGTGCTTCATTTTTCACCGTTTAATTCCTACAATGATGAGCGCGTACATCTAGGTCTAACATTCGTCTCGGAAACCCACTAGAGCATTAATTGCAAGGGAAAAGACGTCATCTTTACCCGATTTTAACCCATACCCATTTCATATTTGGGTATAAAAGGCGAAATCCACTTCAGTTCTACTCTTTTATCACCATTTGCAATTGAGAGAGAACTAGAAGCTTCGAAAAACGCTATTTTGCTCTTAATTTCTCGGTCATATCTGTTCATTATGATTGATTTGCCCGTGCTTTCTTCATCAATCTTTCGGATTAAGGTATAATTTCTTCCCTTTCTCTTTTATTTCGTGTTTTCTGGGTTTTTGGTGCTTTCTGGGTTTAGGAACCGCCATTGTTGGGGGTTCTTGAAGCTTTTCTTGAATTTTTTCTTGAGTGATTTCTTTAATTTGTTCTTGAGTTATTTCTTGAACTTTCCTCGTCTTTAGAGATTGCAAGAATGTGGAGAAGTAACCTAAATGCCCTATACTGCTACCACACCCAAAACCTTAGGATCTACCAAAGGATTGACGGGCCATGGTTGATGTTGAGTCTGAATGAGAGGGGAGATTTTGACGAGCTACCAATCTCCTAGAACTGACGTCGGTTATCCTAGTCGATTTAGGATTGACCGGCTAGATGTTGAATCTCCAAACATCGTGTTGTTCCATGGTTGGACTGAGATTCTCGACTATATAAACCTCTACTACTTGAAGTCTGACAATTTGGAGCGTCCTCCATTGTTGGGTAAGGATCCCTCCTCGGTTTTAGTTTATATGAAGAGGAGGGATACTCTTCCTCGTCCTCGCCCCTCACTTTCCCTTAGACAAATTTTGAACCTTGTTATTTCATTTGTGCAGCTATGACGGGAAGAGGACGTGGTGCTGCTATTCATGATGAGGAGGATAAGAATGAATTTTTCTATTCTTTGAACCATGTCCATTTTTTATACAAGCAATTCCAACTAGGCCTTCGTCTTCCTCTTAAACCATTCATCTGTGAATTCCTTGAGGACATGCAGGCTGTTCCTGCCATGATTGGGGCCAACGTCGTGAGGTTCCTCACCGGCTTCATAGTGTTGTGTCGCAGTCTTGGTTTTGAACCCTGCCAATTTGCCTTCCACCATTTCTTTACTGTTAGTTACAAAGAGGACTCCCAAATTTTGGTGGTGAGGAGTGACCCCAATCAACCCAAACTGATATTCCCAGTGACGAGCAAGGTGTCAGGGTGGAATAACCATATCATAAGGGTGGAGAGCCGACAATGCTGGGAGTTTGCTACTCACTCGAAGCTTCCCGGGGTGCCAGAACAAGTCTGGAGGCCTGAATGGAGCGGCCAATTAATTGAGTGGTTGAGGCAGTTTTACGAGGTAGGCACTATGTGTTGGTCTAGTTTGGAGACCGAACAGAGGTACTATGTCTAGGCCGGCATCATGCCAGACCCCTTGGACGGCCTGGTACCAATGGTTCCAGTGAAGAGGGGGAATAGGCATAACGACGGAAGGGTACATCCATGTCTTGTTTTCCATGATGAGTGCGACGTTTGCAAGTTGCACAATGACAAGTGCCTAGCCGAGGATGATGTAGTCGGCTGTAAAATTTCTTCCTTCTCGTCTTCATACTTGCAAAGATTTTTTGTTTATTTCGTCCATCTATGTTTTACTTATTGCTTTCTCTTGTCATTTGCAGATTTAACGGAAGAGCAAAACAAGAATATGGAGGAGGAAATCCTTGTCCCCAAGATCTGATGAAGTTAAAGAGGAGGACTTCTCGGTCCTCGACCAAAAACAAGAGGCATTCTGATGCCGTGGAGAGGCAGGCCATTCTGGCTACCAAGGAAGCTGGGGCCTTGCCCCTTAAGCCGGTGGGTGGCGTTGATGCCTCCACCGAGGAGGCTACTGGCGGACATAAGGCCCACGCCGAGGAGGGACAAAGCTCCCAAATCCTAACTCCTGAAGTCGAGGAGGCATTGAGGCAAGCCTGTCTAACTGAGACCGTGGAGACTGAAGTCGATGAGAGAAGCTCTGCCCAGAAAAGGCCAAGGGTGGGCACCGTGCAGGAGGAACCTCTCTCCAAGAGAACTGCTGGATCATCCTCTAAGGAGGTCACTATTCGGCACGTGAAAACATATGCTGAAGCCGAGCAGGTAGCCAAGGAGTTGGCCGTCTATGCAACCATTAGGGGTTTGGACGTGCTGGCAAGGAAGGGCCCCAAGCTCAAGCTAGGCTGGAGTGTAGTACATCGTGCAATGGACGAGGACTTGCTCAAGCACCTTGTTGAGGCCAAGCCGACAAGGGAGCACTTGACCAATAGAAATGGCCTCCTTCTAAGCGAGGTAAGCTTCTCGTCATAACTTTCTTTTCTTTCTTGGTTTTATCATACTTGTAAAATTTTTTGCTGATAAATTCTATCTTCTTCATTGTAGCTTGCCACAATGATGGCCTATGAGGTAATAAGGAGCAAAGCGGATGACGAGCATGAACAGAAACTTGATTGTCAGATCAAGAAGAACAAAGCAGATCTGGCCAAAGATGTGTAGCTCCTTAAGTCACTGAGGGCTGAGGTCGATGAGCAGAAGGCGGCCAGGGAAGCTGTTGAGAAGGCTGAGGAGGCGGCTAAGAAGGCCCAAGCCAAGGCTGAGGAGAAGTCCAGAGCTGCCAAGGAGGAGCTGGAAAAACAAAGGGGAAAAGCGCAAAGGCAAGCCAATGAGGCTTTATCTAAGTACCAGTAGCTGGAATCATGCATTCCTTCAAAGGAAGCTGACGCGGTTGCTCGGTACAAAGTTAGCCCTGCATTCAGACAGGATTTGGCTGAAAAAACAGCCACGATGTATTCTGGCAGCTACCTTCACTTGGCTAGAAGGGCTAAGATGGATCCTACCTTGAATGCCGATCGGGGACATCTTGCTCGACTGATTTGTTAAGATTCTTATGATGAAGCTGCCCGGTCTGGTCATGCCCTCGTCCCCTATTCTGAAAATGCTTTGAAGGTGATAGCGACCCAAGATGCTCGTGAAGGCCGTCCTGCCTGGGTTCCTCTCCCCGCCGATCCTCAAAATATCAACGTGCGGATAGAGAAGATTCAAGAAGATGAGGCTTCAGACGAGAAAGGAGATGTCGAGGAGGAACAGGCCGAGCAAGTCACCATCCCAGAAGCTGACGCCTATCAGGATGACTTATTTACTGATGGTGATCAAGTTTGAATGTAATAGAATATGCCTTCTTTTGTACTTCAATGCCTTTATCAATATAAAGAATTTTCTTCATCTCCCTGTCGACTTTACTTTACTGCTTGATATGAACTGTTTCTGTCTTGAATGCTTATATGTTGTATGTTTGTTGAATATTTTCATAAGTACCATATTAACTTGGGAAGTCGAAGAATACCTTCTCGTCATTCATGTTTTAATCTTTTGAAACCGAGGAAGCTCGTTTGGTTTTAAACGTTTGGTAAATTTGCAAATTAGGTCATTAGGCCGAGGAAGGTTCCTCGACATGACTTGTAAATTTGGTCATTAGGCCGAGGAGGGTTTCTCGGCATGACGATTAGGTTATTGTTTGATTTTATCTATTTATGCTGAGAAAGGTTGCTCGGCCATTGGTCTTAGATATTTTTTAGTGCTTTGCCTCTCTATGCCGAGGAGGGTCGTTCGACCATAGATTTTGGGCAATTTTTAGTTCTTTGCCTGTCTATGCCGAGGAGGGTCGTTCGGCTATAGGTCTTGGGCAATTTTTAGTTCTTTGTCTGTCTATGCCAAGGAGGGTCGTTCGGCCATAGGTCTTGGACAATTTTGATGTTTTACCTCTCTATACCGAGGAAGGTCGTTCGGTAATAGGTATTAGGTAATTTTTAATGCTTTGACTCTCTATGCCGATGAGGTCGTTCGGCTATAGGTCTTGGAAATTTTTTGATATTTTACCTATTTATGTCGAGGAAGGTCGTTCGGTAATAGGTCTTAGGTAATTTTTAATGCTTTGCCTCTTTATGCCGAGGAGGGTCGTTCAGTCATAGGTATTGGGCAAGTTTTTGATGTTACCTCTCTATACAAATTAAGGTCGTTCGGTCATAGCTATTAGGTAATTTTGTGGGAGTTTATCCCTTGATGCTTAGGAGGAGCTCCTTGTCATTTGTCTTGCTAGTCATTAGCCTTGATAAAAGCTAAATCTTCATTAACTGAAACTGATTAAATTAAACTGCAATCCTATCTTGCTTGAAGGTAAAAGACTAACAACGACTAATCTGTTACATAAAAAATAGTCTAAAAATTAGTGATAATGCTTCCGTAGGTGATCAGAATGCCACGGGTGTTTCATCTTTTGCCCATCTGGATTCTTCATCTTGTAGGTTGCTTCCCCTCTAAGCATCTAGTCTTTTCTCATTTAATAGGTCTAGGTCTAACAACCTATTGACCTTGTTGTTTTGTTGGTCATGGTTTGAATTTTTTGTTGTAGGGATAGCAAATTCAACTAGTTCGTATACGTCCTGTAGCTCTCCTTGTCTCAAGTTATGGTCAGCCCCCGAGTTCTGGCCGATGAAAAGATGAGGGGCTATATCCGGGATGTACAGAACTGTGTCATTATTGTCATAATGTGTTTTAACTAGTTCGTATACGTCCTGCAACTCTACTTGTCTCAAGTCAGGGTCGGGCCCCGAGTTCTGGCCGCTGACGAGATGAGGGGCTATCCGGGATGGACAGAACTGTGTCATTATTGTCATCCTCATGAACGTCTAGTATCTCACTTTCAACTAGTTTGTCTACGTACTGCAGCTCTCCTAGTCTCAAGTCAGGGTTGGCCCCCGAGTTATGGCCGTTAACGAGATGAGGGGCTACATTTGGGACGGACAGAACTGTCATTGCTTTCGTATACATCTAGAATCAGGTGTTCCTCTTCCTCTATTTCGACAATCAGATTCAGTCTAGAACTGGTGTTGGTAGTCTTTACATATTTAGAGATTTTAAGATTTTCCATTGGCGTGTCTACCTCCTCCTTTCTGGATGTTTTTCTGCTCCTCATCACATGCTTCAAGAAGTCCTTGGGTGTCGCCCTCACGCATCAAACTCCAGAATGAGTAGGGAATTTAACTCGTTGGTGAGGGAGGGAGGCGACCAACCCAAGTTTGCCTTGACTTGAAATGCCTTTGATGGCATGGTAGTCACTTTCCAGGTCCATGACCGTGAATGTTACTGTGGCCTCGACTCGGAATGGATGTTCCCCCACTTTTAGCAATAAGTCAATTGTTCCTATAGCGCTGACTTTGTGATTGGTGAAGCTTTCTAGTATTCCATAGTATGGCTCCATCATGATATACATCAGTAACATCTTCTAGAAGGTATAGTAATACAGAATATCTCGGGAGGCCCCCGAGTCTATAAGGAGTTTCTCAGATTCACATTCGTCAATCCTCCCTTTGATCACCAAGGGCTGTTCGCGAGCCACGCGACTTTCGGCTAATTCATTAGGGGAGAAGCTGATGACCTCTTCTTCCTTATGAATCCAGGCGGGGATTTGATATAACTTACTTAGCTCGTGGATCTGGTCTTTAAAGGAGGCCTTGCTCGGCCTTGTTGGATGCCTTGCTCGGCATATGAGATTATACCTCGTCGGCATACAATTTTGTTAGGCCTAAGTTATTATACGATCACCTATTTATAGGTCGAAATAGTGGGAATGACGAGTAGGCAAGACAAGCAAAGGTAGGGAATGCCCACTCCCTTTGTCGTAAGTGATACTTATGAATTTATATTTTTGACCCAATCCATTGGGCATTGCCCGACCTATCCCACGTTCGTTTTTCGGTTTTTACCGTTCAATTCCTATTATCTTTTGAAAAAGAAGAAATAGAAAGTAAATTTTATAAAAAAATATACTTTTAATTATGATTAAATGTAAATTTTAAGAAAAAATATTTATTTGAAACAGAAGAATATGTAAATATTAAAAAGAAAAAGAAAGAAAAAAGAAAAAGAAAAAGAAAAAGGAAAAAGAACAAGAAAGACAAACTTTAATGTGAGTCCCAAGATTGCCACATAAATGGGAGACTGCCTAAAGGGTAGTATTGGCATTTTTAAAAAACACAGCATGAGTAGATTAACGGACAGTGGCGAGAGGTGTCGCCATTGAAGAGAACGGCAAAAGTTGGCTTCGATTAAAGCAAAGGACGTTAAGAAAAAAGGTTACATTAATGACTTTTTTGTAATTTTGTTTCTTTTTGAGTTACAAAATACCAACTCTTTGTTATTCCCCCAAGGGCATTTATTCTTTCAATAATTCATGCCTCTTCCTATAATTGAGATACTTTGGATACGATTAAAAAAAAAAAAAATGAAAGCAAAGAATCTCGATTAACCTGATAAATATTATTCGTCTAAAATCAAATACCAAGTAAAATTAGGTTTTGAGGATACAACTCCTTATTCTCTCCTAACTTTCTATTTAAGGCAGGAAACTGTTTTCAATCACTATAAATACATGACATAAATCTCATAATTCAGGTAATGCATTCTTTTACTCTAAACTTTTGTCAATTGATTCGCTCTTATAAAAACATCAATACTTACTCTCACGACGGATGACCTTCGCCGGTGAAGCCCCGACTCAGTTTACGTGTTTGTTCATCATTTTCAGGCTATTCAAGCCACCAGAAAATATTTGAACCACTGCATTTGGGCTGATCTGACGTTTTTGGCATCATCTGTTTGGTTTCATAGTCGGAAATCGATCGTAACACCCTTGAATAGCTGGAAAATTCTCTTCTTCACATCTGATGGAAGACAGACATACTGCCAGTTTAACGGCTCATCCTGAAAATCAGCCCATAGTGGAAAACAACGGAGGAGCAATTTCTCAAATCAATGGAGGTCATTTTCCACTTCCTCCACCTCTCAAAGGAGGACCGCCTCCACCACCACCGCTGGGCATAAATCTGCCATCTGTTCCACCTTCGAATTGTAGAACTCTGTTGCACTGTCAAATGGACACTTTGCAGCACATCTATGTGACACATAATGCCTTGCTAGAACTGGATCTAGACCATTCACTGGCTGAATTCATCAGTCCCACCAGAACCGAAGTCACCCACGGAGGGGAAAGTCGCCCTGATAGGTGAGGTAGTCATGGGAATAGGGAAAACCATCCCAATGACCAAAATCCTCCATTGCGCGACGCTGCTAGTAAATCCAGGCAACTGGTCGTCTAGGACATTCGTCCACGTGATAGGGCTCCAGGGCATGGGAGCGCCCGTCGAGGAGGGGACCTTAAAGATCAGTTAAACAATAAAAGAGATCAGGAGGTTAATTCGGTTGATTTAAGAGCCATGCTTAGCCATACAAGACAAAGAACTACTCCCCGTCGAGATCCCTCTCCTTGACGTAGGAGTCCTCCTCGTCATAGGAGTCCTCCCTGTCGAGAATCAATCCCAGGAGGAACAGAACCCCTCCTCATCATTCCAGGCCACCAAATCCACGAAATGGCATGGCACCATCTGGATAGGGAGATAATCATGTCAGCTACATAAGGCGAGCAGAACAAAGCCAGGTTAATGGCCACAGAGACAAGGAGAGAACCCATCATAGTTCCTATTACAGCACGAGAATATATGCAATGGAGCTTCTCTTTCTGAAGAAAATAATTGATGAAATGGAGTTGGGGAAGAAAGAAGTCGAGGATGAGGACACCAGTGCCACACGTCCCTTCTGTCAATGGATTGTTGACCAACCTCCCAACCAGGCTATAAAAATCCCCAATTCTAAAAAAATACGGAGGAACCACGGATGCACGAGACCATCTGCAAGGCTTTGAGTCGACCATGGCACTCTTGTCCAAGGCTGGTGACATACTCTGTAAGTCTTTCGCCAGTACCTTTGCTGGGACAGCCCTATTATGGTTCCGTGAACAGAAGAAGGGGAGCATAAACAGTTGGAAAGTAATGAGGAGAAGGTTTATCGATCATTTTGCAACTGCACAAGCGAAAAAAGTGTTTGATGGACTTGGATAACATTGAGCAAGGCAAAACTGAATCCACTATAAGTTATTACAATCGATTCAGAGCTATGGCCGACTAAGTCGAGGAAAGTTTGACGGACCAAGAGGTGATCGCTTGTTTTAACTCTGGTTTGCTATCTGGGCAATTGATATATGAACTCTCCGTGAGAGAGCCAAAAACAAAGTCTGATTTATACAACCAGGCTTATGCCATAGCTATGGCTGAAGAGAAGCGTAGGAAAAGAATAGAAAGAGTTGACCTAGAATGGCACTAACTAGGCTTCCAATGAAGGCAGCTATAAGGAGAAAAACAGGAATCGAGCTACAGAAAAAGCCAAGGTCTTTACCCCTCTCACTAAACCCATCACAGAGATTATGCAGTTGGTAGACCTACTTGATTCCCGACCATTGAGTGCAAAATCAAAAAATTTCTGAGATAATTCTAAGCATTGTGCCTTCCACGATCACGGACATGATACGAAATACTGCATCTCCCTGAAAAGGATGATTCAAAGGTGGGCTGATGAGGAAAATCTTGACAGTTATGTTATGCAAAAGGATAACAAGCGAGGAAGAGATGACGATGATAGAGAGGAGAGAGAGGACCGACCTCCCCAAGCAAAGCTCCACGTCATAAGGGAGGAGGTCGTCTCCAACAAAAAATTGAAGGACCAAATACATGAGCTGAGTAAAGTCTACCACATCAATGCATGCGTCCACAAAGAGGAAGAAGTTATTAGCTTATCTCCCAACGAGCTAGCTGGAAGTCGAGCTGCTCGTGGACAACCCTTAGTAATCAAGGGAAGAATTGATAACTGTGAATATGAGAGACTTCTCATCGACTCAGGAGCCTAAGAGACATTTTGTACTACTCGACACTCTAGAAGATGAATCTGAAAGATAGCATGATCGAACCATACTCTGGTAGGTTGGAAGGTTCACCAATCACAAAGTTAATGTCATGGGCACAGTCGACTTGTTACTTGAAATTGGTGAATATCCCAACAGGGCGGAAGCCACAACAACATTCGTGGTCATGGACCTAGCTAGCGACTACCATGCCATTATCAGCATTCCAAGTCAAGGAAAACTTAGGATGATTGCCTCCCTTCCACACTAACGGTTAAATTTCCAACCCCGACGGGAATTGGATGCGTGAGAGGAACCCCCAAGGACTTCTTGGAACATGTGATGAAAACAAGAAAGACGGCTATAAAGATGGAAATTGACACACCAGAAGAAAGCTTGACACTTTCAAAGTCTGTCAAGATGACTAGTACTAGCTCCAGGATCCATCTGATATTTGAAGTCGAGGATGAGGAGCTCATAATGTTCGATACTGTAAGTACCCCAATCTGGATCGCTCCCCATCCGACACACGGAAAACACTGCAGACTCACACAAACGTGATCTCGAACACCCGTAGCCTTCAAAAATCCCAAAAACCACCAACCAAACCAAGGGGGGGACCTTTCTGGGATAAAAAGGGCAAAATGACTTTTTGGGAATTTTGGAAAATATTGAAAAGCAAGACAAGTCCGTGTGGACCACTTTGCATCCAGACATCATAATTACAAATCCCCTTAAAGTCCACGATATTCCCTTAAATCCGGGAAAATCAAAAAAGTGGTAATGGCAGACTATGTCCCGCGACAAACCTTGCCATTTTCAGACCCCTATAAATAGAGGGCTCTCCCTCTCTTTTTCACACACATCCTTTCTCTCCTCTCTCCCCCAGCCTTCAAGCACCCTTCTAAGACCCCTCGGGGCAATCTTGGTCCCTTTTGATTCCCTCCAGGGCATTTCGAGGCCCCTCGTTATACTCCGAAACCCTGCCGAGTGCTCTCGAGATGCTCTCGAGGCATCCCGAAGCCTTGCCAGTCCATTCCGAAGCCTTGCCGGTCCATCCCGAGGCATCCCGGTCCATCCCGAAGCCCTGTCGGGTAATCTCGGTCTATTCCGAAGCAAGCCGGAACTCTGCCCGAGCACAACCGACGATCCCAACGCACGCCGAAACTCTGCCCGAGGACACACCTAACACTCCCGAGGCACACCGAAGCTCTGTCCGCAGACACCGGTAGATCCCTGAAGCAATCTCGGTCCATCCCGGAGCACTATTCACACTCAAACACTATTCCCAAGCGGAAGACAGACACGAACCAACATTGGTAAGGCTTCTTTCCTACGCTATTTCAATTCATTTCATTACATAACATAAAGTGTAGACATCATATACAACATGCATTTTTAAAAAAGCACATACACACACATACACAACTTTTAAAGAAAGAGGGGTACCGAAAGACTCGTTTTTACGAGGCGACTCGGGTGAGCACTGCTATTCTCTTCCCGAGGCGTAACCTGACCTCCAAACTCAAAATCTCATCACACAACAACAGTTTTTAAACTAGGCATTTTTTCAATGTTTTAGGCTAAATCAAACGGCGTGGCGACTCTACAAACAAAATGCAGCGACACCTCCCGACAACCGCGAGATGCCAGGGCCCGTGCGCGAGCCGGATCCGAGTAATTTCAGTTGGCGACTCTGCTGGGGATATTTTTTTTTTAAAAACTTTTAAACACAAAGAAAAAAGACTTTTAAAACAATGATGAGGGTCAAACTTTCATTTTACCCCTTGTTTAACTTTTGTGTGTGTGTGCATGTGCTTTAAATTTTTATTCAAAAAAAAAAATAAAAATACAAAAAAATGCATTATAATACATCTGCGTACATACATATAAAAATTCTGTAAAAATTTCTGTTTTACTCAGAAAAAGAATTTAGTGACCGCACACTACTTGCACTGCTGCCTCGGTACACCGCACGCTACGCGCACTTGCTGCCTCGGTACACTGCACACTACAATCCTCAACCCGGAGTGGTCTCAGTTGCAGTTCGACTGGTCTTCCTGACGCCTTACGGACGCGCAGGAGATCATTCCAAACTTCCCATCCTAGCCAGTGTCAACCATGCACGCTTGCGTCACACTCTGTCCAGACTCGGTTGGTTTTTACCCAGTCCGTGTCATACAGCCTGGATACATATCCCATGCCGGCCATTTTCTGAGTCGAAGCTCGAAACTGAAGATCCCTTGCGCAAGTAAGACGATGAAAGGTCATGCTAAAATCTTGACCCGATCTTGATTTTCGAAGCTACACTCGGACAATGCTCCGTCCCGGATATACATCCATGCCCACATGACACCATGTCATCAAGCCTTTAATACGTCATCCATGACAATATGACCTAGCCAACACCTAATGTCACAGATCCCTTGCGCAAGCAAGGTAAAGAGAGGTCATGCCGAACTCTCGACTCGATCTTGATTAGGTGCCGACTCTGCTCACTATTCACATGGCCGACGCATTAAAACGAACATGACAGGCTCGGTCCTAAGGTTCGGATTTTTCTTTCAGGCCAGTGGAAACCGCTTGCACTATAGGACCCTTGCCCGGGGCTGTCCACCCCGGGATGTCGAAATACAGGTGCAAAACGAGGGGCTTATAGCCGTAGTGATGGTTTCCATTGGACCAGGATCTAGTATAGTTGCAAAAAAGAAGAGCAATCTTTTCCAACCAACTTAGGATTCTGAGAAAACATATTTTAATTAAATTAAAATAACATAAAAAAACATAAATAATAAAAAAAGGGAAACTGCATGTCGCATGAGCTTTCTCCCTTTATCAAAAAAAAAGGGGGGGGGGCTTCCCAAGTCTAAACCTTACCCGTCACCCCCTCCAGTGAACCGAGAGTGGTTGAGAGTACCCGGGAGCCGTCTGTTCAGTATCGAAGTTACAAGGTCCGACAACCCTTCCGGTTCAGCAGTCTGAACAGTTCGCTATTCCCCCATGGCAGGATCAACAGATAACAGTGAAGGAAACGAAACCCTGCCCCCGGGAAATTTCCAAACGATGGAATAAGTTTGGAAAGATTTCAAGGCTCTTGATAAATGCCAAGAAGAGAAGCAGGCTTGGATCGAATATGCCATACGCCGTCCCAGAACCGTCGCGGTTCCCCAACCCGATGGAACATTTGTCCTCATAGAAGACGAAGAAATACCTGTTCCCCCGGTTTCCCAATTTTATCAGCAGGTCCCTCATTCACAAAGCCATGGAAACCTAGCAATGCAAGGCAATTCCCGCTCAAAGCTTCACTCGGGCCTCAGTCAAGCAGCTCCAATTTTCCAACCTCAGCACAATCAGTTTTTCGGCCCCGCTCCGCAAACCCAATATCACCAGCACACCTATGGGCCCGCTCCATCGAATCTTAATGTATCTCGGTATCCCCTGGGATTCAATCCTATGCCTCCGTATGAGCCCCAAAGCTACGCCTTGAAGTCACAATGCCTGCCAGGGACGAACTTACCGAGCGGATACCCCGATGTTTCAAACCTGCCACCTACCAGACTGCCTTTCGGGGCTCATGAAACATTCCCTCAGTTTCCAAACACGGTCTAGCTCGGCCTAGATAATCGTGCCCCCGGCTCCAGTCTTGACAATCAAGGGTATGAACAGGCATACACCCACTCGCCTCCCTAGGATTCCCGAATGATGATTCCATCAACAAATCTGCCTCCATCACTGGGAACTGGGAACCTAACCACCTAAAGACCCCCATGATGCTTGGTTGGTAGAACATGCAAAAGAGATGCTAGGGAAGAATGTCCTCACCAACAGTAGCTCCAGCATTTCGATAACCTCGGGATGCCCTTAAGCCAAGTCCTCGAGACACTAGTAAAACGGAACATACTCAAACCAATTGAAAACTTCCAGCCAAAGACTCTCAAGCATAACATGGACATGAGCTAATGGTGTGCTTTTCACAACTACCCCGGCCACACAACCTACAATTGCTTTGTGTTGAAGAACGTGGTCCAAGGCTTAATCGAAGAGGGAAAGTTGGAACGCCCCCGTAGTCCCAACACAGTCAAAAATCATTTCCCTAGAAATGACATGGTAAGCATGGTGGATAAGTCCTCTACAAATTCCCGTGATGATTGGGGACGTGAAGACAGAACTTGGGGCTTCCATAATGAAGAATTCAGAAGAAAGAATCCAAGAATGGTTATTCCCCAACATTCCTTTCCGGAATCGGGGCACACCAAGGGATGGATCGAGCCCTCCCTGTAGATAAGGCAGTTCGAGACAGGCCGAGCAAGTGGCAGCATCAAAAACGGCGTAACTTTCACAAACGCGAACCCACAGCAAGCAAGAAGAGATAGGTCGAGAAGCTTGGATTAACCCCTCGTCTCCTACAGTCTAGGTTCAAAAAAATCCAGAGTCTGTCGTGTAAGTTTAAGTCTCTCGAGTCGTGTGACGACCTTACGCCAAAAGATTATGCGTTTGTAGCAAAAACTGCACTTCCTTATGCTTTGAATAAAAGTTTGACCTTTCTGAGTATCCCCTCATTGCCACTTTAACAAATGATAAATTAACTAATCAAAACAGTTAATCATGATTCACTTGATAAAGATGCAGACACATTAAATGAACAATACATTAAACAAATCTTTAAGCATGTTGTCAAACGAGAGGAAAATCGGGCCCAAGCTGCCAAGAAGGTTCTAGCCAAAGTGAATTTAGGGACTGCTGAAGAGCCTACAGAGACGAAAATCAGAGAATTCTCCGTTGATACTTCGCCTAAAGAATATCGAGTCTTCTTCCCCCCTCTACACTAAAAAAAACAAAAAAAAATCATATAGTCAAACCTCGTAGGTTCTAGTACTGTTCTCATTCAATCAAGTCATCCCCGGATATTGTAATTAAGTCTTCAATTTTTCATACGCAAGTTTTCTTTCTTTTCTTGCTAGGCTTGAGACATTATTTTGCACCCCATATTACATTTAACAAAATGGTTTTGTTCTATGTGATCACTTGCATTGCTCAACAAGTAATTCCACAAATGATTAATGCTTTAATTAATTGGTGTGAGAAAGTCAATCGATAGCTCCCAATACCCCTTACCATACCCCACATAAAGGCCTCCATCAAGCCATACACTTTCCAAAACATGTCCCCACCTTCACTTGACCAAGTTAACGACGGCGGAAACATCAAAGGACAACAAAAGGTCACTCATCATTAAAAGATTGACTCCATGTCGATAACAACCTAGGGGCTCGCCTTCGCCCTCGTGCACATCAAGAAAGTTCGAGCAGGGGCTTGCCTTCGCCCTCATATGCTTCAAAAAAAAAAAAGCTCAAGCAGAAGCTTCAAAAAAAAAAAGACAAAAAGAAAACAAAAACTCAATCAGGAGCTTCAAAAAAAAATGAGGCCAAGGACCTAGCACCACCAATCAGAAGCTTGACAGATGAGCAAAAATTAAAGCTCGAAGAATGGAAGTTGTCGATAACCAGGAAGCGGTTAAAGCAAAGGTAGAATCATGTCATAAAGCCCTTAAGCTGTGTTCAAATTCTTTCTCCACCGATGAAAGACGACGATCAAGAAGCACTTGATTCAATGAAACAGCCGTCAAATACGACTTGTCAAGGAATCACCTCAAAGCCCGTGCCTCATCATTCAACCTCCTGTCCTATCCTTTTCGCCAAAGGCCACACAAATATTCATTACCCTTGCCCCAAAGCCAAACACGATTTGGCCCCGAATTACGTTGACCTGAGCTCCTTGTCTTAAAGGGGAACATAGGCAACCAGAAATGGTCCGATCATAAACACATACAAATCCACAAACCCGGTCTCATCAATGACCTCTCCTATACACAAACCTTCTTTCACACCAGACCAAATTCGATCCTTGATACCGGTTGACTTTCTCCTCATGATTAATCAAGCATATCAAGTTTTATTGATGAATAACCCGAACATCAACAAAGGGTTTTAATAAAACATGTGATCATTGTGAACAAATCATGTTTTCAGATGTCTCAACAAGTCTTATTTTTCTACAAAATAGGAAAAATAGAGCTAAACACTGATTTTCTGTCAGCAAGGGCTTCCATACACTTTTACAAGCTTTTCAGTTCTCATACTCTCTCAAAAGAGTCTAACCCAAAAGCATGATTTTTTGCGCCTACGTCAAATAAGGCATTCACACAAAAGGGGACCCGTTCCCACCTTTTCAAAACTAAATATGCCCTAGCGAGTGTACATTACAAGTCATTTCTCTCACAAAAAGAGGGTCAAACTATGGAGACCTGAGCCCCTCAAGGGGAACGTAGGCAGCCTTCATTGGTTCGGTCTAAGTAATACACAAAATTCTAAAAGTTGGATGCCGCCAAGGCCCAGGAAGAAGCAAGCAAGAGACTTTGCGTCTCGATAAAGCTTTAAAAGCAAATCACAAATCATCACAGTTAAAACACTTCTTGATGAGTTCAAGCACGGTCTACTCTCAAACTCGCAACACGCTAAAAGACAACTTAAAACATTTAACAATTAATGTGTCTGCAATGACAATGATTGGATACTTAGAATTTCAGAAGGTCATTTCGCGCCACTCGCGCTTGTCCCCTCGCCATTCTTTCCTTTCTTCCCTCGTCCCCGGCGAGTCTTCTTTCACCCCACATGAGCCAACTCTGTCTCTCTCATTCCGAGATCAGGGGTCCTCCCCGTCGAGTCAAACAATCCAGTAGCTCGCAGAGCTTCATTCGCCCGTGGCTCGGCTCGGATCTCCTCCCTGCGAGTCTGCAAAAGAGGACCTCTCTCCGTTTATCGGTCAACTCTAGTCTCATAGTCAAATAAAGCGTCTCCCGTGATGCCCTAAGGGTTAACCCAAGCTTCTGCACTCCTAAGGTCGCAGCTAAAATGGTAATCTTGCCCCGGAATCGACTCGCACCTGCTCCCCAGAATCGGGTGAGCCAGTCCAAGTACTCAGTAGTCAAGACAACACTCCCCTTAAGAGGTACCCCAAGAGGAAAAGCAGAAAACTTCCATATCTCCAGAAAAAGAAGGAAAGTGGATAGGTCCGCCATGGAGAAAGGAGCTGTCATCATAGTAGCAATCTCACTCCAGCCCAGCAAAGGCTCCTGCCTCATCCCAAACTGTCGAGAAACAAGCAACGGGATGCAGAAGGAAGACCAAGACAACCCCGAAACCCTGACAACATAGAAACCTTCCTGAAAGGTCCTCCTGTCTTAATTCCCCAATGAAGAACCCACCAGCGGATCTGATGCGTGCCAAGTCGAGCCATCCACCTCCCCCAAGCAGACTGATCCATATCCAAGACAATAGGTCGCTGAGCAAACGTCCACAGACTGAAGGATGTCAGAGGCGCTGTCATAGCTTGAAGTCTCTCTCTCTCGCAACCATAATGCAAGAAAAGCAGGGGCTTCCCCCACGCATTAACCGGTCCCCCATTGTAAGTACGCCAATCCAATTTGCTACCCGATAAAAGTGCCTTTTACTCAATAAAATGGCACTAGGGGTCATTTTGGTAAATTTTCGGTCCATTCCGAGACTTTTGGGAACTTTTTATAAGTTTCTTGCGAAGGAAGTACTTTTAAGTATTTTTTCCATGCAAAAGGACCTATAGGGAATTAATCAGTTTGGACCTGTTAGGAATTAACTCGAAATGTTCCAGAACAAGTTGTTGGCGCCAAAAACGTTTAAGTGGCTTGTCAAGTCATGCGACACAATGAGCCAAGGAAAACCACAACGCAAAGTAGTGCGACTAAACTTGCCATTCATCAACAGCTATAAAATGGACCCTCCCCCTCTCATTTCTGGATCCCTTCCAGCCTCCCTAAGGTTACTCTGTCAAAATCACGCCAGAAACCTTTCTCTCTCTCCAAAAACACACACAAAACACACACCAATTCCTCCCAATTCTCTCATCTCTCTTCACAAACCACCCAAGTCCTTCTCTATACATCCATACACATCATTGAGGATCCAATCCTCCATTGTTCCTGAGCTTGCATCCAACTCCTGAAGCTGATTTGAAGGTTCTCTATACCAACTTGGTATAGATAAAGTGGACTACAAGGGTAACGATCCCTCTCCCTCTCTCTATCTCTCTCCATTTCCTCCATGATCCATCATGCACAAGCTGCATATAAGATCTGACCGCAATCTCTCTGTTTCAGTCTCTAATGCTATAAATCATTGCATGTTCCATGTTATTGTTTGGTTCATAAGATGAGTTGATATATTGGTGCATGTTCATCAAGAGAGTGTAGATCTCTCATATCCGCACCCTCTTGAATGTCATTTGTTAATTTTCATGATCTCTGAGTTCAATGCATGCTGTAATTCTATATTATGGTTACTTGATATTGCTATAATTTGAGCCTTGTAAAACCTCTGCAAGGTGGCCATTAGTGTCATGCGACACAACTGGACATGTGGAGTCCTGTGTCACGCGACACAAGTAGCCCCTTGCAGAAGGTTCAGTTCAGTTGTAATTTCTGTTCAATCTTCATTGTAATTGGGATGTGGCCTCCCTTACCAAATGGTTCACAAGTTGTTCTATCCAGTTTATCAATAAAAGCAAAGCATATTTATCACAATTGTCTCACACATTTGCACACACTTATGGATGATTTGGATGTTTGTTTTTGAAAGACTCATTTACGAGGCGTGTTGGGTGAACTCTCGGTTCTTCCCAACACGTAACCTGACCCCCGAACCCTTTTCTCTATTTTCAAAAGGTTTTTCAAAGTGTACCTCTTAAACATGGCATGGCGACTCCCAAAATTTCTTTTTAATTGCGGCGAGCGTACATTCAGTGGCGACTCCGCTGGGGACACTTGAAACCTGTTTTCAAAAAGAGGGTTAAGATTTCGTTCTTATTTAACATCCTTCACATTCATTCGTAGTGTACTTTGTTGTGTGACTTTTATGTATATATATGCTTTGCTTGCATTGATTGCTTTGCTTTATGTTTTGGTTCCTGTTTTGATGTGCTGAGGGGGCCATGGTCTTGATGCTTGCCTTGATTGGAGGCTGAGGATTGCTCTGTTCTTGGTTCTGAAAACTAGCCTGCTTAGCCGTGCGACACATCCAGCCAGGTCTGTCCTGTGTCACGTGACAGAACTAGCCAGTTTGCAGAATTGTCCAAGTTTGGATTCAGGACTGTCCTTTGATCGGTTTGCGACTGTTGCTTATGTACCCTGTTGGACTCTAGGGTGTGAGTGGTGTTTTTCCTCTTTAATCGAACTCAAAATAAAAAAAAATATTTTTCGCAAATAACGGAATATAGTCACCCTCATACTACGTCACATAGATCTAGAACCATTTGGTACAATTGACGGCATCGCAAAAAGTGATGTATGTCGCCTACGCTTGAGCGCCTAAAATCAATCCTATCCCCCTAGCGCATCATAGGTGGAACCACACTTTTTAAGCTTACCCAAAGGTTGGTTTTGACGCAACGTTTTCAAAATATACTAAAATGAATTGTTTCAAAAATGAATCATAGACTTTCATACCTATCAAAAAACCTAGCACGTATGGGAATGTTGCCAATGCAACATGGTTTCAAGTATGGAAATGTCATTCCCACGGCATGTTCTAACTAGAGATCATGCCGCATTGTCAACGTGCACCGACGAGAGGTCATGCCGGATTTTTCCTTCAGGAATACCCGTCATGCTGCCCAAATTTCCCCAGAAATTGGGATTGCTCGTCCGTCCCATAAATGCTTCGGTTTTGTTTAGGTATTATTGCCTATTATTTATTTTTTATCAAAACATTTGGTGTATTTTTGGATGGTGTGTCTCTAGGTTCCCCCCGAGGTTTAGATTGCAAGAATAAAGGTTTATCCTTTTTCAACCGTTCCTAGGATTTAAAAGACATCAATTTTTACTTGCACATTAATAAGATACTTGCATGAGTCCATCTCCTTTCATATTCTTCTCTCTCCCATACCTTCTCAAGGTTCTATTCTCCACCTTATACACGCCCTCTTTGCCCTATAGGGCTACGACAAGTTGGGTGCGTGCTTCGGTCTCCGACGCTCGTTTGGTTCGTATTCCCGAGGCGAAGGAAGTTATAGTATCCGAGTGATCTTTATTCAATTCAGAATCCGAGATGTCTGGTGCAGAAAATGTGGTGGCCAGCCAGTCTGGAGTTTCTCGCCCATCCGAAGTTGATGCAGTCAATCAGTCTTCGTAGGATCTAGAACGTCCCTTTTGAGTATCGAGTCTGTAAAGTCCAAGTTGGACCAGTCTTTTTCTTTCAATAATAAAAGTCTTTATTTCTCTTCTTGCTAGACTCGAGACATCACTTGCACACCCACATTACACTTAATTGAAATGGTTTTATTCTACATGATCACTTGTGCTGCTCAGCCACTAATGCATTGAAATGATTAATATTTAAACTAGTCAGAGTGAGAAGATCAATTGATACCCTTCTCAAATTAGGGCTCATCCATTTCCCCATCTCGCATCTCATATGCTCACATCTCTTTCATCATCCTCAATGTTCAGTTGCTCAATGAATTTGCATGAATCTTTCTCAATTAAGCTTAAGCAAGCAATGAACCCTTAATCTCGTTTAGGTCATCCGGTAAGGATTGCGGTTGAAGCCTTTCACCCTAGGAAAGCTATTACCTCACCCTCACTAAACAATACCCTTTAATTTCAAGATCAGCATGTTTTGAAACCCCATTTAGCCATCTCCAGAAGAAAGAGGGACTATCCTTGAGGCTCCCGTAACTCAAGAAAGTTGACCGCTTCCAAGCTAAAGAATGGCGAAATGCAAAGATCCACCCTAGGGACTAGCATAAGTTCTCTCTCAATAAAAAAAAAGAGCCTAGTCCCTAGAGCTTTCCTCAAGGCAAATAAGGATCTAGCTGTCTACTCAAAAGGAGTCTCAAAGCAAATGAAGAATTTTCCCTCACCAACACCTTCCAACCAATTCCTGCCATCCTCTCGATTTTAGAGGACATTCCCATTACCTTAACCAATCCCAAACCATCCTCTCGCTTTTAGAGGACACTCCCCATTACCCTTGACCTTGCCAAAGCCAATTTCGACCTCTCATTCTTAGAGGCATTGAAGACGCAATCACAATATCCTAGCCATAGAAATCCCAAACACATCCTTGAAAGATAACCTCTCATATTTAGATATTTAAGTTAGCAAAAAGTCCAGCCGACCTCTCATCTTAAGAGGTCATGATGTTCCAAATCACCCGATGGCCGATCGAACCCTGAAACCTAGCTACAGTTCCTACCGGATAGCAGTTTCATTCTAACTTATTCAAGATCTAAATCAAATTAATGCTTCATTGCTTGCTTAAATTGGAACCTAATCCACCTTGGTTCGTGATCATCAATCAGAGATTGTGCAAATCCAATTCATTTGACATTTCATGTGAGCATATTTCATTTCTTCTCCACAAACACTTTCTGTGGATGCCTCACTGGGGCTCCGCATCCGTGTCTTTCATTGACACTCCAAGGGGACATGTTCTTCAATTCTCCAATTCTCAAGCAAAATCCTCAAGGGTCCTCAAAATCTCGAATTTTCGCATTCTTTCTCTTTTCAATCGGGATAAGCCCGAACTACGGCAACCTGAGCTCCTTGTCATGAGGGGAACGTAGGCAACCAGAAATGGTCCGGTCACAAACACATTCAAATCTCAGAAATTTTGGTCTCATCAATGGCCATTCCTATACACAAATCCTCTTTCCATCTCACCAAATTTGATCCTTGATCTCAGTTGTTTTTCTCCTCATGATTAATCGAAATATTTGTTCATATCAGGATTAGTGGTTGAATAACCCGAACATCAATAAAGGGTTTTAAGCAGCCTTGTGATCATCATGAATAAAACATGTTTTCAAATGTCTCGACAGGTCTTCTCTTTCTACATTCTAGGAAAATAGAGCCAAACATTGTCTTTCTGTCAGCAGGGGCTTCCATACACTTTTCCACACATTGTGATGCTTATACTCTCTCAAAAGAGTCAAACCCAAAGCGAGTTTGTTACAAAAAATTAGGTTTCATTCCCACTCTTCGAAAGATGTGCCCCTGCACGTATACATTTCTGAGTCTTGTCCAATGACTGATTGACTAAAGTTTGAAAGATGGATGCCTCCTTGGCCACATGATTCTGTCTACAATAAGGCTGCTTTGGATCTTTTTAAGCTGGGGCTTTGCTAAGCTGTTCTCTTAGGCTCTCCCGTATCAGTATTTTGGCCAGGGTATTATCTGCATTCACTTTGCTACATGATGGATGTGCTCCTTATTGGGTTTCTTCGAGATTGATTTGCATTATCAACTGGGGCTTTGCCAAGTCACCTCCTCAAGATCGGGGCTTCGCCTAGTCATCTCTTCAAAGCCAGGGCATTCTCTACACTTCCTCTGCTGCTTGCCATCTTGGGCGCGCGACACACTTTGTTCTTATCAGCAACAATCAACCTGCTGCAATCTGTACTCTCAGAGCACGCCCCGACTTGCCTAGGCTCCACCATTTCTCATCCATCACTCATACACTTCTTAAATTCATGGGAGAGAGTTCGCAATCCATTCATCACCATATATACATCATCACACCATATCCCATATACAATCCATCATTTGCTACACATGTATATCAGCTCATCGAGCCATGCAAAATTCTCACTTCATTTTCATCCCCAGCCGAGATGGACTCGTGCATCAAGATTAATAATGCATAAGCAAAATTTCAAATCAAATCCAAATCAGATAAAATGCAAAGTGCCTAGAGTGTTGTGTTTCCCCCCCACAAGGTGCAATAATCAAATGATCATAATCCGATCATAAGGAATGTTCCTCAATCACAATCTGGACAAAGATTTCAAATCCTGCAGGTGGCATATTCTGCCTTTATCATCTTCATCAGTCTCATCGTCTTTAGACTTAGCAGCATCGTCTGAAAGAGCCTTAGCTGCCTCAGTCTCCAAGCAATGCTCTTCAAAAAGAGTTTCAACTGCCTCAATCTACAAGCATTAGTGCTCATTAGCCTCATCATCAAAGCCCGTTCTCATGGGCAGATCTTCATCAAAAGCCCGTTCTCATGGGCAGATCATCACCAAAAGCCCGTTCTCATGTGCGGATCTTCATCAAAAGCCCGTTCTCATGGGCAGATCATCACCAAAAGCCCGTTCTCATGGGAAAATATTCACCAAAAGCCCGTTCTCATGGGCAGATCTTCATCGGATCCCGTTCTCACCGGCACATCTTCATCAGAGCCCGTTTTCACCGGCACGTCCTCATCAAAGACCATCTCTTGCACGGAAAATCAGCAGCTCTTCATCATCATCAGTCGTAGCCTCAGTCCTTCTGATAGCTACAGGTGAGCACAGCACATGTATGAAATCATGTCTCATTCAATTGCAAATCATCATGTCTTGTGTTTGATTTCTCGGAAAAAATCATTTCTTTTCCTCTGAGTTCATCTCGTGCATTTGGGTTAAGACGCCTCTGAACAGTCTCCTTGGGTTAAGATGCCTCCGAACCGTCTCACTCAGGAATAGAGCGGACCAAGCCCGACAAGTGCTTCCAAAGTCAACCAATCACCTCAAAGCGATCCCCGCGTGCGCGCAATCCTTACAGGTAAACACAACACAGGTATGAAAGCATATCTCAGTCAATTACTTTTCCAAAAGCATCAATATTATCTCGGGTGACTTCCCCTCCAGTCAAGTCTCGGGTGACTCCCCCTCCAGTCAAGTCTCGGGTGACTCCCCCTCCAGTCAAAATTCTCAGGTCCGTCCCTCTCTTCATCAAAAATCTCGGGTGACTCCCCCTCCAGTCAAGTCTCGGGTGACTCCCCCTCCAGTCAAGTCTCGGGTGACTCCCCCTCCAATCAAAATTCTCAGGTCCGTCCCTCTCTTCATCAAAAATCTCAGGTGACTCCCCCTCCAGTCAAATCTCGGGTCCGTCCCTCTCTTCATCAAAAATCTCGGGTGACTCCCCCTCCAGTCAAGTCACGGGCGACTCCCCCTCCAGTCAAGTCTCGGGTGACTCCCCCTCCAGTCAAGTCTCGGGTGACTCGCCCTCCAGTCAAGTCTCGGGTGGCTCCCCCTCCAGTCAAGTCTCGGGTGACTCCCCCTCCAGTCAAGTCTCGGATGACTTCCCCTCCAGTCAAATTCCGGGCGACTTCCCCCCAATAGTCACTCCTCCGAACTACGATCCGGCTTGATTCCCTCCTAGGGATACGTAGGAATCCTTTCCCAAAAAGGTCCAGCCATTTGACCACCTCGGTCTTTCCTCGGTTTGAGACACCGTATGGTCTCACCTCTCCAAAGTATGATCTGGCTTGATTCCCTCCTAGGGATACGTAGGAATCCTTTCCCAAAAAGGTCCAGCCATTTGACCGCCTCGGTCTTTCCTCAGTTTGAGACACCGTATGGTCTCACCTCCCCGAACTACGATCCGGCTTGATTCCCTCCTAGGGATACGTAGGAATCCTTTCCAAAAAGGTCCATCCATCCAACCTCATCAACCATTTTCTTCCATCTGCCATATCCCCAACAGGTCCGGCAGTTTGACCACTCTGGTCCATTCTTCCCACCAGCCGCTCATTGGGCTTGGGATCTTTCTTATCGACAACCTCACTCCTTCCATAAGTGACGTTGCCGAGGGGCTCTATAAGTACGCCAATCCAATTCGCGACCCGATAAAAGTGCATTTTACTCAATAAAATGGCACTAGGGGGCGCTTTGGTAAATTTTTGGTCCATTCCGAGACTTTCGGGAACTTTTTATAAGTTTCTTGCGAAGGAAGTACTTTTAAGTATTTTTTCCATGCAAAAGGACCTACAGGGAATTAATCAGTTTGGACATGTTAGGAATTAACTCGGAATGTTCCAGAACAGGTTGTTGGCGCCAGAAACGGTTAAGTGGCTTGTCAAGTCGTGCAACACAACGAGCCAAGGAAAACCACAACGCAAAGTCGTGCGACTAAACTTGCCATTCATCAGCGACTATAAAATGGACCCTCCCCCTCTCATTTCTGGATCCCTTCCAGCCTCCCTAAGGTTACTCTGTCAAAATCACGCCAGAAACCTCTCTCTCTCCAAAAGCACACACAAAACACACACCAATACCTCCCAATTCTCTCACCTCTCTTCACAAACCACCCAAGTCCTTCTCTATACATCCATATACATCATTGAGGATCCAATCCTCCATCGTTCTTGAGCTTGCATCCAACTCCTGAAGCTGATTTGAAGGTTCTCTATACCGACTTGGTATAGAGAAAGTGGACTACAAGGGTAAAGATCCCTCTCCCTCTCTCTATCTCTCTCCATTTCCTCCATGATCCATCATGCACAAGCTGCATATAAGATCTGACCGCAATCTCTATGTTTCAGTCTCTAATGCTATAAATCATTGCATGTTCCATGTTATTGTTTGGTTCATAAGATGAGTTGATATATTGGTGCATGTTCATCAAGAGAGTGTGGATCTCTCATATCCGCACCCTCTTGAATGTCATTTGTTAATTTTCATGATCTCTGAGTTCAATGCATGCTGTAATTCGATATTATGGTTACTTGATATTGATGTAATTTGAGCCTTATAAAACCTCTGCAAGGTGGCCATTAGTGTCACGCGACACAACTGGACATGTGGAGTCCTGTGTCACGCGACACAAGTAGCCCCTTGCAGAGGTTCAATTCAGTTGTAATTTCTGTTCAATCTTCGTTGTAATTGGGATGTGGCCTCCCTTACCAAATGGTTCACAAGTTTTTCTCTCTCAGTTTATCAATAAAAGCAAAGCATATTTATCACAATTTTCTCACACATTTGCACACACTTATGGATGATTTGGATGTTTGTTTTTGAAAGACTCGTTTACGAGGCGTGTTGGGTGAACTCTCGGTTCTTCCCAACACGTAACCAGACCCCCGAACCCTTTTCTCTATTTTCAAAGTGTACCTCTTAAACATGGCGTGGCGACTCCCAAAATTTCTTTTTAATTGCGGCGAGCGTACATTCAACCATCACCAAGCAATCTATGCCGTGGAAAGTCTCCCCCAAAATTAAGGGAACGATGTCCTCAACGGCCCGGCAATGGCCTACCACATCCAACAAACACGTACCAGGGTACATCACTCCCGCCGTCGCTCATGAAACTATCAAAGCTGCTTCAACCCCCAACTGCTCAGAAAACCTGCCAAAGCTGTCTCAGCCTCCATATACCACAAACATTTCAAGCTCGTGCGACATGCACAAAACTTTAAAAAAGGGAGTAGAAACAACCCCTAAAGCAAAAATAAAGGTGTTCATTACATGTGAATACATTGTGCATACAAATACAAATATTTTGTTGCTCTCCTCACTAACATGCACAGAAAAGAAAAAAAAAAGAGTCCTACTTTAAGTCATCAGCACCACTGCCTGGTAAAGACTCCCACATCTCGACGCCTCCGCCAGCTGCCTCAACATCCTCGGGGAACTCAACACCTTCCTCGATCGGATAATCCAAGAAGTCTGCAGAAGTAAGAATGAGGAAGGAAAGAGAATACGAGCCATCCCTCCACTCCTTGGCCAGCACCTGCGGCATCCTCAACATTTTAGCAACTCGGTCAGAGGCGCCCCACGTCCTCAACATTTCAACAACCCGGTCAGAGGAGCCCTACGTCCTCAACATTTCAACAACTCGGTCAGAGGCGCCCCACGTCCTCAACACTTCACCAATTCGGTCAGAGGCGCCACACGTCCTCAAACACTTCAGCAATTCAGCCAGAGACGCCACCACGTCCTCTTCATCTTGGTCAGAGGCGCCCCACGTCCTCAACATTTCAACTTCCTCCTCACAAAGGCATCTCCTTCTGCAGGTAAACACATCAAATGTACGTCAATAAACTTCAAATGCAAGACATAGTTGTAATAAATACCACATAAAAGAAGAATCCCAGCACGGCATGATTCCTTTCTAAAAATTCCCACAAACAAAGTTCTTACAAGACTCACAAAATACACCATCAAACCCAACTTAGGTCCAGATGCCTTAGAATAGTCTCAACTTAGGGTCATACTCCTGAACTAAGTCTCAATTTAGGTCCAGACGCCTTAGAATAGTCTCAACTTAGGGTCATACTCCTGAACTAAGTCTCAATTTAGGTCCAGACGCCTTAGATTAGTCTCAACTTACTGTCATACTCCTGAAATAAGTCTTAATTTAGGTCCAGTCACCTTAGAATAGTCTCAACTTAGGGTCATACTCCTGAACTAAGTCTCAATTTAGGTCCAGACGCCTTAGAATAGTCTCAACTTAAAGTCATACTCCTGAACTAAGTCTCAATTTAGGTCCAGACGCCTTAGAATAGTCTCAACTTAGGGTCATACTCCTAAACTAAGTCTCAATTTAGGTCCAGACGCCTTAGAATAGTCTCAACCTAGGGTCATACTCCTGAACTAAGTCTCAATTTAGGTCCAGACGCCTTAGAATAGTCTCAACTAAGGGTCATACTCCTGAACTAAGTCTCAATTTAGGTCCAGACGTCTTAGAATAGTCTAAACTTAGGGTCATACTCCTGAACTAAGTCTCAATTTAGGTCCAGACGCCTTAGAATAGTCTCGACTTAGGGTCATACTCCTGAACTGAGTCCCAATTTAGGTTCATACTCCTGAAACTAAACCTCAACTTAGGTCATACTCCTGAATTTGGGCCTAATTTAGGTTCATACTCCTGAAACTAAACCCCAACTTAGGTCATACTTCTAGGTCCCAATTTAGGTTCATACTTCTGAAACTAAACCCCAACTTAGGTCATACTCCTGAACTAGGTCCCAATTTAGGTTCATACTCCTAAAACTAAACCCCAACTTAGGTCATACTCCTGAACTAGGTCCCAATTCAGGTTCATACTCCTGGACACGTCCTCGTAACGACACAACCTCAGTCAGAGGACATAACACGTCCTCATCATTATTCGTAGCCCGGAGTGCTTTAAACTACCCGATCCGGAAGACCGCATAAATTTCCCTCATCATTATGCGTAGCCCGAAAGACTTTAAACAACCGGGTCCGAAAGACCGCATAAATTTCCCACATCATTATCCGTAGCCCGGAAGGATTTAAATTACCCGGTTCGAAAGATCGCATAAATTACCTAAATCATTATCCGTAGCCCGGAAGGCTTTAAAATTACCCGGTCCGAAAGACCGCATAAATTACCCAAATCATTATCCGCAGCTCGGAAGGCTTTAAATTACCCGGTCCGGAAGACCGTATAAATCTCCCAAATCATTATCCGTAGCCCGAAAGACTTTAAATTATCCAGTCCGGAAGACCGTATAAATTTCCCCAAATCACTATCCGTAGCCCGGAAGGCTTTAAATTACCCGGTCCGGAAGACCATATAAATTTCCAAAGCACGTCCTCATGACAACACAACCTCAGTCAGAGGACATAACACGTCCTCATGACGACACAACCTCAGTAGTAAGAGGACATCACACGTCCTCCTGCACCACCAACCATCTTTTAGTAAGATTACCCATCTTTTAGTAAGAATAACCATCTTTCAGTAAGATTACATGTCTTTTCATAAGATTACCAAATCTTTTTGTAAGATTAGCCATCTAGGGTAGACACCCCCAAACAGTCTAACTTAGGGTAGACACCCCCAAACAGTCTAACCTAGGGTAGACATCCCCAAACAATCTAAATTATGGTAGACACCCCCAAACATTCTAACTTAGGGTAGACACTCCCAAACAGTCTAACCTAGGGTAGACACCCCTAAATAGTCTAACTTAGGGTAGACACCCCAAAACAGTCTAACTTAGGGTAGACACCCCCAAACAGTCTAACTTAGGTAGAGCCCTTCAAATAGTCACAATCAGGTAGACCCCTTCAAACAGTCACAATCAGGTAGACCCTTCAAACAGTCACAATCAGGTAGACCCCTTCAAATAGTCACAATTAGGTAGACCCCTTCAAACAGTCACACTTAGGTAGACCTCTTCAAACAGTCACACTTTGGTAAACCCCTTCAAACAGTCACACCTCGGTTCAGGCACCTTCAAATAGTCTCAACTCAAGGCGAGACACCCCTAGGAATAGTCTCAACTAAGTACGAACGCCTACAAATAGTTCCCCACCGGTCGAGGCCCCTCAAAATTACCCTCACACACGAACAACGATTGGCTTGATTCCCACTCAGAGGGATACGTAGGAATCCTATCAAAGGGTCCAACCGTCCGACCAACCTGGTCATCTTCTCTCTCCCAGCAAGCGATCCAGATCAGGACCCTTATCTTATCGACGACCCCACTTCCTTCATAAGTGACGTCGCTGAGGGGCTTCTGTAAGTACCCCAATCTGGATCGCTCCCCATCCGACACACGGAAAACAATGCAAACTCACACAAACGTGATCTCGAACACCCGTAGCCTTTAAAAACCCCAAAAATAACAAACCAAACCAAGGGGGGGGACCTTTCTGGGATAAAAAAGGGCAAAAGGACTTTTTGGGAATTTTGGAAAATATTGAAAAGCAAGACAAGTCCGTGCGGACCACTTTGCATCCAGACATCATAATTACAAAATCCCCTTAAAGTCCACGATATTCCCTTAAATCCGGGAAAACCAAAAAAGTGGTAATGGCAGACTATGTCCCGCGATAAACCTTGCCATTTTTAGACCCCTATAAATAGAGGGCTCTCCCTCTCATTTTTCACACACCTCCTTTCTCTCCTATCTCCCCCCAGCCTTCAGACACCCTTCTAAGATCCTTTGGGGCAATCTCGGTCCCTTTCGGTTCCCTTCGGGGCATTCCGAGGCCCCTCGTGGTACTCCAAAGCCCTGCCGAGCGCTCCCGAGCTACCCCGAGGCACTCCCGAGGCATCCAAAAGCCTTAAAGGTCCATCCCGAAGCCTTGTCGATCCATTTCAAGGAGTCTCGGTCCATCCCGAAGCCCTATCGGGAAATCCCTGTCCATTCCAAAGCAAGCCAGAACTCTGCCCGAGCACAATCGACGATTCTGACGCACGCCAAACCTCTGCCTAAGCCCAGTCAACAATCCCGACGATCCCAACACACGCCAAAACTCTGCCTGAGAACACACCTGACACTCCCGAGGCACGCCGAAGCTCTGTCCGTAGACACCGGTACATCCTCAAAGCAATCCCGGTCCGTCCCGGAGCACTATTCACACTCAAACACTATTATCAAGTGGAAGACAGACACGAACCAACATTGGTAAGGATTTCTTCCTACACTATTTTAATTCATTTCAATACATAACATACAATGTAGACATCATATACATCATGCATTTTTAAAAAAACACATACACACACACAACTTTTAAAGAAAGAGGGGTACCGAAAGACTCATTTTTACGAGGCGACTCGGGTGAGCTCTGCTATTCTCTTCCCAAGGCATAACCTGACCCCCGAACTCAAAATCTCATCATATAACAACCGTTTTTAAACTAAGCCTTTTTTCAATGTTTTGGACTAAATCAAAATGGCGTGACGATTCTACAAACAAAACGCAGCGACACCTCCCGACATCCGCGAGATGCCGGGGCCCGCGGGCGAGCCGGATCCGGGTAATTTCAGATATGACTACGACTATCAATACCCCTGAAGGGGAGGAAGAATTGGAACCTACATCGGACAAGGGAAGGACGAAATGGTCCAATGACACCAATGGTTCTGGATCCATCACTCCTGATGACGGTGGTGAGATTCAGTTAGACCATCACATGTCTACCAGGATAGAATCGCCTGATAACGATTAGGCTACAATCCTACCCGACCTCAACATAGCTCCTCTACTCGTCATCGGACAGAATTCGGGGGTTGACCAGAAAGTAAGACTAGACGACCAGGTCATGGATGAGGTGATCGAAATGGAAGATCTGGACTTGAATGGAGATGATGGAATAAGACTTAGAGGGATCATAATTGCAACATTGCAATTCAGAGATGGATCAGAAATGGAGTCCGTTGATCAGTTGGAAGAAATAGTACTCAAACCCGACTACCCGGAGCAAAGAATAAAAATTAGAGGATAACTTTCCCCAGAGGAAAGGGAGGAGATCATTGCACTACTTAGAGATAACCTTGACATCTTTTCTTGGAGGGTCAAGGATATGAGGGGAATTAAAGAAGAGGTGCCCGTCCACATGCTGGAGGTCGACCCATCTGCTAAGCCCATCAAGAATACTAGAAGAATCTTTGCCAATGACAAGGAGGATGCAATCAAATAAGAAGTACAAAAATTGCTAAGGGCTGGAATAATCAAAGAGGCCACCTATCCTGAATGGTTGGCCAATGTCGTGATGGTCAAAAAACAAAATGAGAAGTGGCGTATATGTGCATATTTCACAGATCTGAACAAAGCATGCCCAAAAGATAGTTACCCGCTCCCTAAAATCGAAAAGCTGGTCAATTCTATAGCCGGACCCATAACCCTCAACTTCCTCGAAGCATACTCATGATACCATCAGAGTAAGATGGTCGTGGAAGACATTGAGAAGACAACTTTTCAAGTAGCTGGTGGTATTTATTGCTATACCATGATGCCCTTCGGGCTAAAAAAATACTTGTGCTACCTACCAACGCATGGTTAACAAAGTATTTGTGGAGCAGATCGGTCGAAACATGGAGGCATATATAGACGACATGGTCATTAAGACTAGGATGGACAGTCATGCCTGAAATTACCTGATCCGGCGGACGCCCGAGCGTGTCGGATTTCGTTCCTCTTTTGAGAGGTGAAAAAGTGTTTTAAAGTTTGGATGGATAAATTTCTTTGAATGAGAGTCGCCATGCCGTTTTATGAGCCCAAAACATTGACAAAAGGCCTTTGATGTGAGATTTTGAGTTCGGAGGTCACGTTACACCTCGGGAAAATATTTTTGTGCTCACCCGAAATGGATCATGTCCATAAGACTCTCTTAACCTTTTTTGAAAATTGTGTGTGTGTGTGCTCAAAATCAAATGGCTTCGTAGTTTAAAAGAAGAGAAAAAACTGTGCAGTTTTTTAGAGAAAACTGTTTACTTTGATAAAAGGGGGGTTTAAAACAAATTTGAAAATGGAGAAAACTGGAAAACTGAAAAAATATTACAGGCTGCAAACTGATCCGTACGGATTAGTGTCCCTTTACAAGGAGGTCCGTATGGATTAATATGTGCAGTAAACTATTTTTTTGTATGTGCAGTAAACTATTTTTTTGTATCTCATTTAATTCTTGATGCTACTTTGATTAGACTTGAGAAAGAAAGATGACAACTTCTGGATTGTCCAAAAAATTGGTCATAAAACCAAAAAAGAAAGCAAATGTCAAATATTAGGGTTGTCATCTCCAAATCATAGGATAGTACACCAATGGTGGTTTCAAGCTTTTCTTGAGAAACAACAATGGAGATTGTTTACCTCAATTAAAAAAATGAGAGATCTTTTGGAGGTTTAGATTTAAACTTTTGTCACTTTTATGAAGAAAATGAAGTTAGATCAACATTGTAACCATAATCCCTTGAACCACATTTTTCACATGAGTGATGAGATCATCCTTGGTAATTAGGGTTACTTGAATCATAGTAATTTAAGAGAAAAATGGATCGAAAGATGATATTAGAAAGTAAATACATTTGAAAGTAAGTAATGGAAAGACAATACATGTAATATGAACAAACCACTATCACCATTAGACCTACATTATTAAGCACATTGTGCATGGAACATCTTGTAAGAACATTTAGATGGTTTGGGTTTACAATGTATAAAACAAGTAAAGACTACATTAGAAATGATAGATTCAATAACAATGATTCATAATAGATTAAAATACTTGGAAATGAAAGATTAAATTGTTATTTAGGGTTTGGAAGGAGATCTCACCAATATTGATTCTTTTCTTTCTTCCTAGGGTTTGATTTTTGTTGGGAAGTGTGTGATTTTCTTAAGGTGATTAAGAAGGAGAAAAATTCTGCTCTCAATTAGGCAGAATGTCCCTTAATGCTCACTATTCTCAAATTTTCTTGTCTTGTGTTATTTTTGTTGTCTCAAATGAAGGAGCAAGAGGCCTGTATTTATAGCCTCTGGAAATGACAAGGAGGTCCGCACGGCAGACACTTCCTTTTGCTAGGTGGTCCGTGCGGACCAAAGCGTAGAGTTAGTACTTTTTGACTTTTGTTATTCATGCGAGGTGCTTTTGATGTTTTTAATTTATAAAAGGTCCTTCCTTGTTTTGTTTGGTCAATTTGACCCTTGGAAAGTCACGGGACATTTTGATTATGGATAAACGAACCCTCGATATCCTTCTCTCATGCTCAGATGGAGAGCGGTCCAGATTGGGGTACTTACAGAAGCCCCTCTGTGACGTCACTTACGAAGGAAGTGGGGTCATCGATAAAAATAAGAATCATGATCTGGATTGCTCGTCGGGAGGGAGAGATAAATGACCGAGTCGGTCGGATGGCTGGACCATTTGATAGGATTCCTACGTATCCTGAGTGGGAATCAAGCCAATCATAGTTCGAGTATGAGGGCAATTTGGAGGGGCCTCAACCTGTTGGGAATGATTTAGAGGTATTCGTCCTGAGTGAGACTATTTGGAGGGATCTCGACTTGATTTGAGAATGATTTGTTTTGTGTAGGTGTTGAGAACCTAACGAGATTCAATGGCCTCGGGGGCGTTCGTGATTTCTTGGTTGGAAATACTTTGCCACTCAGTTGGAGAGATTCACGCTTACGATGACGGTCGAGAAAAAAAAAGGTTCGGGCTTACGATGACGGCCGAGGAAAGGTTTCGGGCTTATGATGATGGCCAAAAAGGAATTCGGGCTTACGATGACTGCCGAAAAGGGATTCGGGCTTATGATGGCTGCCAAGGAAAGTTTCGGGCTTATGATGACGGCCGAAAAGGGATTTGGGCTTACGATGACTGCCGAAAAGGGATTTGGTCTTACGATGACTGTCAAAAAGGGATTCGGGCTTACGACAACTGCTGAAAAGGGATTTCGGCTTACGATAACTGCCGAAAAAAGTTTGAGGATCAAAGTGTATACATTTGTAGGGGATGACTTTTGGAAAGCCAAGGGCAATGATTATAGGGGCAAGAAGGTCAATTGCCTTGAGTTGGCAAGGAGGTCCGTGCGGCTGTACCACGAATTTACAAGGTGGTCCGCACGGATCTGAGAGAAATCTGGTGTTTTTTAACAGATTCAGCCTGAAGATGTTGACATTTACCAAAAAATTTCAAGCTTCTGCCGCGGGAGAGAGAGAGTGAAGGAGAAATTTTCATTTGTTCGAGCCAAGTTTCACCAGAAAATCTTCTTCTTTTTGCTAAACCTTCATCATGGCTGAGGAATTTTGGCGAGTTTGTCACCAAAGGAGCCAAGAAGCTCTTGAGATGAGGTTGGATTTACAAAGAAATTTTACAAGCCTTCTACGATCAATTCGGATGAGTTATATCTGGATGTACACAAACATAACTCGAAGGGGAAGGCAAAATTGGAGGTAAGAACCCGAATTTTGTCTTTGATTTTGGTATTGAAGGATGACATGTTAGAACTAGTGCTTGGTTTTGCCATTTTGGGAATTTTGTTCTTACCATGATTGTGTTGTGAAATTGATGATGGATTATTGAAATTGAATGTACATGGATTATGGGTATGCAATTTTTATTGAAAAATGTGGAGTTTAGCTTTGATTTGTAAAAATAAAGTGTGTCTCCTTTGAAATGGTGTATTGCATACTTGAATGGTTTGTGCCTTAGAATGTTTTTTTGATAAACATGGTGTATTTTGTATGCAATGCGAAGCGTGAGTGTATGGAGCTTTGTTTGTGATAGTCAAAGTGTGTCAAACAAATTGTTAAAATTGGGATGGGAATTCTTTGAAATAAAACATGCCCTTTTTGGAATGGTCCTTTTGAGATAAAACGTGCCGTGTGGGAATGGACTTTTTGAGATAAAATGTGCTGTGTGGGAACAGACTTTTTGAGATAAAATGTGCCGTGTTTGGAATGGATTTTTTTTTTGAAATAAACGTGCCGTGTGGGAACGGACTTTTTGAGATAGAACGTGCCATGTGGGAACAGGCCTTTTAAAACATGAATGATATGTGTCATTCTTCTTTTATATAGCGTTTAGTATTGTTGAGTCTTGCGTCAGAGTTTATTGACATACCTTGGTTGTGTTTACCTGCAGGATGAGGTGCCTTTGTGGGGAAAATCCAAGAAGATGAAGATGCAGGGGTCTATTGAGACCGTGGTAAAGGTTTGGAGGAGTATGCCGGATAACTCATGGGAGGGGATACCTAGTCCTGGGAGACTAGTTATTGACTCGAGGCTGAACGTGTTCGTGGAGAACTTAGATGGAGTACCTCGACTAAGAAGAACAAGGGCATTTTTCTAGCTTTGTCTGAGTTTTGGTGGGACACCATGCATTCATTCCATCTTGGTTGGGGGGAGGTGATGGTGACTCCCACAGATTATGCGGCCATTACCGGTCTTTCCTTTAAGGGGGAGTCGGTGAAGTGGAGGGACCGTATGTTTGACGAGTGTTTGATCGAGCTGCTGGGATTTGAGCCTACGCCTCATAAAGGTTTGGGCATGCTGCATTCTGATGTCGAGGCAAAGATCTCAGTCAACATTGGGAGGTATCAGCGGGATCCCAAGGGAGTGTCCGCGGAGCACCTGGCTTGCTCATTTTTGTGGTTTGCTCTTTCTCTGACCCTGTTTTCAAACCATGCTACTACGACTCTTTTTCCTCTTCTCGAGTCCTTAATGGATTTAGAGAGGGTTTGTGACATCGCCTGGGGAGAGGCAAGCTTGGCTGAGCTTTACTTTTCCATGGACAAGTTTAGCAGGGACGCGACCAGCTCTTTGGGATGTTTCGATTTTGCTTTGGAGGTATGATTTTATTGCTTTTGTAGTTTTATGTCGTTATTATTTCTCTTCTTTTCTGAATTCCATTTGTTCCCTACGGCAGGTACGGTGCTATGAGGTGTTTCAGTGCCACGAGTGGGATCATCATGACGAGGTCCTGCTGGGATATCCCGCTATGCTTTGTTGGACATGGCCTTGGAGGAAGAGGAGGGTTAGTAGGGTAAAGATAACGCTTAAGTACGACGACGTGAAGAGGCACTTGGAGAAAGATAGCCCATAGGGCTTCCAGCTGTATCATTGGTCTCTTTATGACACAGATGATCTTGGGGATGTGTAAGTACCCCAATCCGGACCGCTCTCCATCCAAGCATACGGGAAACACCAAGGACTCATGCATTCATGATCCCAAAGACCCGTAATGTCCAAAAGGTCCAAAACCACCAGCTAAACCAAGGGAGGACCTTTCAGGGATAAAAGGGAACTCAAGGACTTTACAGGAATAACAAAATATAGCCAGTTGACATAATTGTCCGTACGGACCACTTTGCAAAGTAAGAATGGTCCGTACGGACACTTACTTCAACACGCCAAAATGATGAAAAAATCCCCTTAAAGTCCATAATATTCCCTGAATTCCAGGAAAACCAAAAAATTGTAATTACACAATGGTCCGTATGGACCACTTTGCAATTTTTTGGGGACTATAAATGGAGGTCTCCCCCTCCCATTTTATACACACCTCAACTCTCTCCTCTCTTCCCCCATCCTTCAGGCAACTCCCCAAGGCGTCCTGACCTCTTTCGGTCCTTCCCGAGGCCTCCCGAGCCTTCTCGAGGTGCTCCAAAGCCCTCCCGAGGCGCACCAAAGTCCTCCCAAAGTGATTCGGGTCGAATCCCGGTCCTTCCCTAGGCAATCCCGGTCCATCCCGAGGCATCCCGAGCCATCCTGAGGCATCCCGAGCCATTCCGAAGCTCTGCCGGCCCATACCGGTCCATCCCGAGGCATCCCGAAGCTCTGCCGGTCCATAACGGTCCATCCCCAGGCATTCTGAAGCCATCCCGAGACATCACGAAGCTCTGCCGCCCTATACCGGTCCATCCCGAGGTATCCTGAAGCTCTGCCGACCCATACCGGTCCATCCCGAGGCATCCCGAAGCTCTGCTGGTCCATATCGATCCATCCCGAGCCATCCCGAGGCATTCTAAAGCCATCCCGAGGCATCCCGAAGCTCTGACAGCCCATACCGGTCCATCCTGATGCATCTCGAAGCTCTGGCGGTCCATCTCGAGCCATCCCGAAACATTTCGAAGCCATCCCGAGGCATCCCGAGGCATCCCAAAGCTCTGTCGGCCCATACCGATCAATCTCGAGCCATCCCGAAGCTCCTGCGGTCCATACCGGTCCTTCCCGAAGCAACTCCGGTCGATCCCGTACATTCTCGGTCCATCCTAATCGACACCCGACGTCCAAAAACCCTATTCACCCTCAACCAAACACACTCCCCCACGAAAGATAGACACAAACCAACATTGGTACAGTCTCCTTCTGAATCTCACTTTACTGCTTTAATTTAAATATCTTTGTTTAAATATTAGCATCATTTGCAATGTAGACATCATATACAAATGCATTTTTAAAGCACACACACACATAACATTTAAAGAAAGAAGGGTATCGAAAGACTCGTGTATACGAGGCGACTCGGGTGAGCTCAAATATCTCACTTTTCTCAATGTTTTGGGCACAATCAAAACGGCGTGGCGACTCTAAAACGAAAGACAGCAGATGGCACAGCGCGAGATGCCGTCCGGCCACGGATCAGGTCATTTCAGTTGTCGACTCTGCTGGGACGTTTTGGTTTAAAAACTTTTAAACAAAAAAAAAAGGATTTTTAAAACAATGATGAGGGTCAAACTTTCATTTTACCATTTCTTTAACTGTTGTGTGTGTCTGCATGTGCTTTATTTTTTTCTTATTCAAAAAAAAATACAAATGCATCATAATACATCTGTATACATACTTTTAAAATATATTCTGCAAAACTTTCTGTTTTACTCAGAAAAAAGAATTTCAGTGATCGCACACTACGCGCACTCTTATCCTGTACACTGCACACTACAACCCCAAACCCGGAATGGTCTCAAATGTAGTTCGATTGGTGTTCCTATGCCTTTCAAGCGCGCACGAGTTCATTCCAAACTTCCCATCCTAGCCAGTGTCAACCATGCACTCTTGCGTCACACTCTGTCCAGATTCGGTTGGTTTTTGACCCAGTTCGTGTCATAAAGCCTGGATACATATCCCATGTCGGTTATTATCTGAGTCAAAGCCCTGAAATAAAGATCTCTTGAGCAAGCAAGGCGATGAAAGGTCATGCTAAAATCTTGACCTGATCTTGATTTCCAAAGCTACACCCAGACAATGATCCGTACCGGATATACGTCCATGCCCACATGACACCATGTCATCAAGCCTTTAATGCGTCATCCATAACAATATGACCTAGCTAAAAACTAAAGTCATAGATCCCTTAGGCAAGCAAGGTAAGGAGAGATCATGCCGAACTCTTGACTCGATCTTGACTTTAGGTACTGGCTCTGTTCACTATTCACTTGGTAGATGCATTAAAATGAACATGACAGGCTCGATCCTTAGGTTCGTTTTTTCTTTTGGTCGGTGGAAACCGCTGACCCTATAGGACCCTCGCCCGGGGCTGTCCACCCTGGGAGGTCGAAATACAGGTGCAAAACGAGGGTGTAAGTACCCAAATTCAGATCGTCAAAATCCGTCAGAATGTTAATCGAAATCCGTTAACTGGCCCGCTCCAGGTTGACCGGAACTCGTTAACTCCCCGTTGCCAAGCCAACGAGACGTCCCGGGACTGCCCCGAGCATCCCAACGTCGAAGCGTACTTAACACACGTCATCGCACGTAAAAGTATGGCTTTCCCTGAAAAATGCACTTTTCGGCACTTTCCGGGGGTGTTTCGGACATTTTCCGGACTGTTATTTAAAAAACGGACAAAACCGGGACCCGGGAACGAACTCCCATGCAAATGGTGAGTCATGGGACACGTGGCAGCCATGCCACAACCCTCCCATCACCCTTCAATCAGAAATCAAAGGAAAAAGACTAAATACCCTTGGTATACAGTCTAAGTCCGGCCGGACTCCCTCTGCAGACTTTTAGAAATTGCCAGCAAGTCCCTCAATATTCCAAAATATCACAAAACCCCCTGGACTTCATGATAAGTCTGGCCGAACTCCTACTAAATTTTCACCTATAAATAGGAGGGCTATCAAAGCCATTTAAGAGGAACATTTTTACACCAAAAAATCACCACAGCCTCGGCCCTACTCTGTTTCACCCCCTCCCAAGCCCCCATTCGTCTCGATTCACGTGAAACTTCCGTATTTCGATCAAATACGCCCCTCACCACTCCGAAACACCGTTTCAAACTACTTTACGTATCCCGTATACACCCCCGAGCCAAAGGAGTCGACCCTAGCCATATGTATAACTCCCTCTATCTAATCTCTCGTTTCATCTCGGTTTACGCGCCAGTCGCTACAAAGAATCTTCTCCGGAGGAGCCATGAAGTTAGCAGACTTGGACGGGAACCCTTTCGTTAACCCCGTGAACGGAAGCAAGCTCCGCAGATACTTCGTTTGAGGAAGAGCACGAGTCAACTCTCCTTCCCCATACACCGTCCCTTCAGTAAAATTAAAGTGCTAAAAGAGTAATACCCAACTGGATACATTCCCGCTAATGATCCAGGTAAAAAACAGGGTCGCACTTCTTTTGTATTTGTTTTATTTCTCAAATTCACCTAAAGTGTCGAACTACGGTGACCTGAGCCCCTTAGTCCAATTGTAAAAGGGGAACGTAGGCAGCCATCATTGGTTCGGTCTAAAAAACAAAAAAAAATACAATAAGCATCAATTGCTTGTGTTTCGAAAAACTCTTTTCATTTAACCTACAAATTCACTACGGTTAAAACATTCTTTGATGAGTTCAAGCACGGTCAACTCTTGACTCGCTACACGCTAGCAAAACTACAATAAAACATTAATCAGTTAATGTGTCTGCAATGACAATGGGTGGATACTCTGGACAGCAAGGTCAACCTAGTTTCCCGAACTTGGTCCTTCATCCTTCTTCCCCTTCCCTTTCCCGCGGCGAGTGTTCTTCACCTTCACAGGGAATACTCCGGTAGTCCTTCTACCTGGCTCAGGGACCCTTCCCGACGCCTCCGTCAAACCTGTAGCTGTCAACGCAGCCCTTTCCCTAGCTCTGTCTCGAGCTGCCTCGCTTCGAGCCATCATGACCATGCTTTGATTGGCCTCCCGATCAGCATTGGCCTCATAGTCAGCCATGTCATTCCCAGTACGATCCCCAGGATTAGCTCTCGCTTCGGTCCTCCTCAAGGTCGAGCTGTCAAGGTGTCCAGCACCCAACAGCTCACTCCGTCTCCACAAGATAGCCATCTGTGTCTCCCCTATACACTCTTCGTACCAGTTCAGATACTGCGTCGACAGAACAGTGCCCCCTCTCCGGTGAAAGAGAACCCTGGCAGGAAAGGACGTGTATTGCCACCACCGTGTGAGCAGCAATAGCGTCGAAGGATCTTCCATCAGCAGAGATCCCACCTCGAAGGTAGCAGCATGAACCAAGCCCGTCAATGGCACCTGCTCCAGCCCGTACTGTCGCAGAACCAACGATGGAATGTAGAAGGACGTCTGAGACAGCCCCGACACTCTGACAACCAATAGACCCTCCTGAGCGGTCCGACAAGTCTGTAACTTCCAATGGGGAACCCACCATCGCAAGTGATGCGTGCAGAGTCTGGCCATCCAGAGCTCCAGCTCAGCCTGATTGCCCCCTATCACCAAAGGACGTCGAGAGAAGGACCAAGCGTCACAAGACATTGGCACCTCAGGCATCATCTGCAGTCTCTCCCTCAACCACATGGTAAGCATAGCGGGACTACCTCCCCACATGTATCGGCTATCGGTCGCCATCCGACCTATGCCCAGGAATGTCTCGCCCAAGACCAACGGTACGATGTATCCCCCGCTCCGGCACTGCCTCACCAGGTCCAGTACACTGTGATGGCACACACCCAGGGACGTGAACGTGAACAGAGTAGCGATCGCGCACAGAGCAAATGCATCCCACGCAAAGACGCTCCTCTCAGCTCCGGCAAATCTATCGGGCAGTCCCGAAATGTTGATATAATCAGTGTTCAATATCAGCATCCCGTATGCTTCTCCAGCCGAGATACCAAGCAAAGACACTAGCTTCTCAACAGTGGCCATGCCACCAGCATAAGGAAGAACTAGCTGTTTCGTCTCAGGTCCTCCCAGAATGGCCCGGAAATCTTGAAACGTAGGAGTGATTTCGTTGTACGAGAAGCTGTACACATTCCTCTGTACGTCCCAGAAGCGAGACGTGGCTCTCAAAAGATCCCAATCTGGCATGAGCTCCTTCAAAGCCCAAACAGATTTCATCCCATAACAGCCTTCGAAAAACCATTTGTTCTGCCTCGTGTGGTTCCGTACCCACGACTGAAAGTTTTCCAAATATCGCTCTTGCATCCGAGACGATAGCTTAGGAAAGGGAGCCATGGAAAGTGAAGGAAAACTTGGGAATTTGAGAGAATTCAGTTAACTGATCAGAGGTGAATGCGCAACTCTTATTAAATTGCAAAGCTGAAACTGCAATTTAAAAGACTCTGAAATTTCACTCTCAGTCCAGCCGGACTCCCCTTGCAGTTGACCTGGTCAACTCTGCAGCCAGCTGCGCCTAAATTGGAAGCAATTCCAAACAACGCCCTGTTCATGCCTTATGAATCTGCGTGCTACCCCTGGTTTCATTTAACCAATTTCAATATCCCTTCTGCCCCGGGCTCATGCAACAGTGCAAATAATTAATAATCAGTGCATATAGGCTTAAATTTTGACCCGTTCAATTTTTAACGCATGTTTCATTTTATTTATTTTTTGATCAACCTACTTGCTTATTTGCCAAAATAAAAAGAAGGTAATCACTAAATAGATGCGGGAAGTACAGGTTCCGCCCCAAGGGCGCCTTTTCCAAATACAATTCAAGTCAAATCGATCCTAGCAATACATACATTTTGTCTAAAAGAAAGCAGTAAAAGGAGGACTACTCCGAGTCCTGCTCGTTATCCGAGCACTCGACGCACTGCTCCGCAGCTGCCGGATCCGTCGCAAACAAGAAGTCGCTGAATTCCTCTAGGAGGGAATACGCGAAAGGCCTCCTCGGCATCTGTGAACTCGAGGACTCTCCCCTCTTGTGCCCCGAGTGCGAAGGAGGATGAGCTCCAAACCCAGCCGTTCCGCCCGCGAACTGACCAAATCCCTGTGCAAAGTCCTCTCCACCAGCCGTGGGAGCAGACGAACCTCTCAGCCTAGACGGCCTCGGCTCACGAACATCCACACTCCTCCGGGAATTGCACTTCAGGAACTCCACGAGCCTCCTAGTGTAGGCGGCCCACCCGTCCACCAGTCTCATAGCCTCGTTGTACGTGCGGCCAGACACCTGCAAACCAGGAAAGTCATCAAAAGACGAGCAGAAAGTACAGATGCAACATTTGCAGAATGCTACTATAAAATGCAGAAAACCAAACAAGCACTCACCGAAGTGTTAGGGTCCACCCTGTACCGAGGTCTCGGCTCATCCGGGATCGGGATCACCAGTCGCCTGCGCGAACCATCCAGCCCCTCGTACGCCAGCCTAGCGCATGGGAGCGGGAGATCGCGGGGATATCCAGGGCCCTCGCCCTCCCTGTGCTGCACCTGCGGGCTCCTCAGCTCATCCTCAAGAAAGTCTCATAGTCGGCCCCCGCTATGATGTACTAGGTATAGAACACACACTGTCTATACCTCTCCAACTCCTCCATCGGCATCAACAGAGGATGCTGCATGTGCATAGGAGGATCCACCGGCACCATCGAAAGTGACCCCGGGCCATGCTGACGGGTCACCCTCTCCCCCAGATACATAGCGTCACAATGAAGTCCCACCAGGAGCTTCCGCCGTCGCGTAACCTCGCTAGCAACCTGGACCGCGACAGCGTGGAATCGACTCCATCAGGTCAGCTGGATCCGCTTGGAGAACTCCCGGTTCAAGGCCAGAGATACCTCCTCGTATGACAGTCGAGTACCCACCCTCGACGAGACCACCTTCTTCGCCTTCTTCTGCCAAACCAGCATGGCAGGGAACAGGGGTCGATACGCCTCCCTAATGTCCCACTCATGCGGACTGAACACCTCATAGCACCAGACCTGCCAAGCAAATGGAAAGTTATGTCGGCTATAGAGCAGATACATACAAGTACATAAAAGAGACAAGGAAGAGAAAAAGATGTGAACTTACATCCAGCGCAAGCGAGAAACAGCTCAAGGAATTCTCCTCTCCCCGCGAGAATCTGTCCAGGAAATGGTAGAGCTCGACCAGTCCAGCCTCCCCCCATGCGTACCCCCTCACGGCATCCAAGTCTGTCAACGACCCGAGCAGAGGGAAGTGACAGGATGTGTCAGAAGTCGGGAACAAAGTCACTGACAACGCGAACCAAATGAACCCTCGAGCCAGGCGCTCCGCGGTCATCCTCAAAGACCCATCCAAGTAATCTGCAATGCCCGTCTGCAGATGCACCTCCATCGGCCTGTACCGAATACCCCAGCCCCTGGCATCGGTAATATCAAAACCCAGCAGCTCCGACAACTGAACCGAGGTATAACCATCCACCCACACCAGCGTGTTGCCCCAGAATGGCAACCCAGTGATAGCGGCAAAGTCAGTGGGAGTTACCGTTGCCTCCCCCCATCTGAAATGGAAAGTGTGGGTCGTATCCCACCAGTACTCGCTCAGAGCTACGTACATGGACCTGGCCCTCTGCGTCGCAGCTATCGCAGCTACTGCACCGATAAATCCAGCCAACCCGGAGTCGATCACCAGCTGTCGTGGACTCCTCTCTCCCTCCCGAGCCTCGTCCGGGATTACCTCCCACAACGCTCGCACTGCCTCAAAGGCTCCTCGACTCTTCTGATTGTCAACATCAACCTTCCCTCGCCCCTGCAGGTGAACAAAGCAAGGATACGTTAGCACAGAAGCGACATCAACAGAATGCACGAACGCATGTCAAAAGGATGCAATGCAGATACGGTTCTCATTCATTTCCTACATATATTTCCATCATTTCGAAAACTCCGTCGAATCCGAAACTTTCAAAATCTTTCGAAAACTCCGTCGAATCCGGAACTTTCAAAACCTTTCGAAAAATCCGTCGAATCCGGAACTTTCAAAACCTTTCGAAAACTCCGTCGAATCTGGAACTTTCAAAACGTTTCGAAAACTCCGTCGAATCCGGAACTTTCAAAACATTTCGAAAACTCCGTCGAATCCGGAACTTTCAAAACCTTTCGAAAACTCCGTCGAATTCGGAACTTTCATAACATTTCGAAAAACTCCGTCGAATCCGAAAACCTTTCGAAAACTCCGTCGAATCCGGAACTTTCAAAACATTTCGAAAACTCCGTCGAAACCGGAACTTTCAAAACATTTCGAAAACTCCGTCGAAACTGGAACTTTCAAATCTTTTCGAACATTTCGAAAATTTACTGCGTCCCGAATTAAAGCTACTTTAATTTTGGAAAATGCATCTAGACATGGAATTTTGCAACCAAAATTTTTATGTCATCCACCCATGGTGTCAATTGAACTACATCCTTGTCAATTTCGACAAAGGTTCATAGCAAAGTCAAAAGCCCCAATCCGGGCACCAAAATCCCTAACTCATTCCTAGTCAAATTTCTAACATTTAAAGAATGCACATTCTTAAAATTAATGGAATTTGAGGGAAGCTTACTTGTCTCTCGATCCCTCCTTTGGAGTTGTGTTTATCCCTAGCCGGGTAGAACTCCGCCGGATTCAATGGATGAACATTGGTTCGAATGGTCCGAACCAACCGCGTTCTTTCGTCATCGGTCCTTCCGTGGCGAGCCATTGGTTCCCAATCACCTTCCATAGCAATTTTCCTTCACAAATCTGAGCAAACCTCACAATTTGGGGTGAAAATTTCTCTCCTTTCTCTCCTCTCTCGTCGGAAATGATGGGGGAAAAGGAATGGTTTGCGTCGGACTTGGAGCTGATTTGAATCTGGTCAAATTCAGTCCAAGTCCGGCCGGACACTTGCTGCAATTTAAAAGATTCCTTCCAATTCAGCCCCTCAACTTTTGGCAGTTTCAATTTTACCCCTTTTGGCCCCCAAAAGTGTAAAATTTCCCCCCAGTTAGACATTTCTAACACCCCATCCCCCACGGATAAATTCTCAGTTAGTTTTCACTAACGCTCGTCTCCAGACGTTAAATTCCCAGTTAGTTTTCACTAACGCTCGTCTCCAGACGTTAAATTCAATCCCCAGTTGACGTTTGACATTCAAACGCTCAATCATGTCTCCGGACATTTCAGTTACAATCTCGTCTCCAGACGTTAAATTCAATCCTCGATTGACGTTTGACATTCAAACGCTCCATCATGTCTCCGGACATTCCCGTTACAATTCCGTCTCCAGACGTTAAATTCAATCCCCGGTTGACGTTTGACATTCAAACGCTCAATCATGTCTCCGGACATTCCAGTTACAATTCCGTCTCCCGACGTTAAAATTTTATTGGTTTTCACCAATGTTCACTCTTCCCCGACCGCCAGTCATAAGCCCGATCGTCCCACCTCAGCGGCCATCAATGTAAGCCCGCACAACAATCCATCTTCGGCCAGCCGTAAGCCCGAACACTTCTCCCCAGCAGGATCCTAAGACCATCCGTCTATGGAAGAAACGTCAATCAACCCCTTCAGTTCCTAACTGACCCCGTCAGAACCCGGGACACTCTTCCCCAGCGATGTGTCAGCCTCTCCCGAGACCACATCCCGTTCCTAACCCCGTGGTTAAAACGTCAATCCTTCCGTGTTGTTAATAACACCAGTTTAACACAATCGTTCCCATCATCGCCACCCTATCCCCAGTAGGATAAACCTGGCCGTCATCGTAAGCCCAGCATCCAAGGCACGAACGCCTTCGTCTCAGGATAAACGTATCATAGCAGCTCCGGTTTGAGGCGCCACACGCCCTCGTATGATTCAGCAATTCCGGTCTGAGGCGCCACACGCCCTCGAAGGTTTCAGGAATCCTAGGTTCAGACGCCTCATAATAGTCTCCATTCAGGTCCGAGTACCTCGCAATGGTCTCATTCAGGTTTAGACGCCTCCCAACAGTCTCGCTCAGGTCAAGGTCCCCACGCGCGGCCCTTGCACCTACGAACTACGATCGGCTTGATTCCCGCTCGGGATACGTAGGAATCCTTTCGCTAAGGGTCCAGCCAGCTGACCGCCCAGGTCTTTCAAAGTAAGGCATCCCGATTTGGATCCTTATCTTTTTTCAACGACCCCACCTCCTTCGGAGGAGGCGTCGGCGAGGGCTAAGCGTAAGTACCCAAATCCGGATCATCAAAATCCGTCAGAAAGTTAACCGAAATCCGTTAACTGGCCCGCTCCAGGTTGACCAAAACTCGTTAACTCCCCGTTGCCAAGCCAACGAGATGTCTCGGGACTGCCCCGAGCATCCCAACGTCGAAGCGTACTTAACAAACGTCATCGCACGTAAAAGTACAGCTTTCCCTGAAAAACGCACTTTCCGACAATTTCTGGGGGCGTTTCGGATATTTTTCGGACTGTTATTTAAAAAACGGACAAAACCGGGACCCGGGAACGAACTCCCATGCAAATGGTGAGTCATGGGACACGTGGCAGCCATGCCACAGCCCTCCCATCACCCTTCAATCAGAAATCAAAGGGAAATGACTAAAATACCCCTGGTATACAGTCTAAGTCCGACCGGACTCCCTCTGCAGACTTTTAGAAATTGCCAGCAAGTCCCTCAAAATTCCAAAATACCACAAAACCCCCTGGACTTCATGATAAGTCCGGCTGGACTCCTACTGAATTTTCACCTATAAATAGGAGGGATGTCAAAGCCTTTTGAGAGGAACATTTTTACACCAAAAAATCACTACAGCCTCGGTCCTACTCAATTTCACCCCCTCCCGAGCCCCCGTTCGTCTCGATTCGCGTGAAACTTCTGTATTTCGATCAAATACGCCCCTCACCACTCCGAAACACCGTTTCAAACTAATTTCCGTATCCCGTATACACCCCCCGAGCCAAAGGAGTCGACCCTAGCCATAGGTATAACTCCCTCTCTCTGATCTCTCATTTCATCTCGGTTTATGCGCCAGTCGCTACATCCATTTCGAACAACGTTATTGAAATGTAGACGCCTTCGTCTTACGGGGTCCGATACGTTTTAGCCCCTCGATCCTCTTCTCTTCCCATAAGAGAAGTAATCACGGGTTAAAACGGCGTTCCGACCCCATTCCGTTTAAATTTCTGTCATTTATAATTCCGGATCGATCGATCCGTCGATCGTCATTTACTTCCTGTCATTTAAAATTCTGGGCCGTTTGATCCGTCGAACGTCATTTAAAACTCCGAGCCGTTTTGGCTCGTCGATCGTCATTTACAATTCCGAGCCGTTTTGGCTTGTCGATCGTCATTTACGATTCCGGATCGTTTGATTCCGTTGATACTGCTTTAAATACTGTCATTTACAAAGTCCGACCCGTTTGGATCGTGATAGTATTTACTTTTCAAAGTCCGAGTCGCAACCCGATTCGTTGATTGCATATCATTTAATACGTTTTTTCCCGTAAAAATCGTTAACAATGTAATGCCCGGTTCAAAACCGGAGTTCGTCCTTCGAACTCTCTTTCAAAACGCGCGAAATGACGTTTGGCATCCAAACGCTCATCTTCAAACTAAAAGCCGCCATTTGACACTCAAAATCATTTAATACGTTTTTTCCCGTAAAAATCGTTAACAATGACTCGCCCGGTTCAAAACCGGAGTTCGTCCTTCGAACTCTCTTTCAAAAAGCTCAAAATCGACGTTTGCCACGCAAACGCTCATTTCCGTCTCAAAACCGACGTTTGCCACGCAAACGCTCGTCTTTTCAAATAAAGTCACCTAATCAACGTTTGACATTCAAACCAAGATTAAGCTTGTCATTCAAGCCCCCATTTCAAAACACACACACACACGCACACGTTTTCGAGAAAGGTAGAAAGACTCGTCATACGAGGCGTTTCGGGTGATCTCGTAATACTCTTCCCGAAACGTAACGTGACCTCCGAACCTAACAATCTCTGGTACTCAAAAAGCTTTTTACTCGTTTTTGCTACCAATAAAAATGACACCCCATTTTCAAAGCCTTTTCCTAAGTTTTTGCTACCAATAAAAACGACACCATTTTCAACCAATAGCCGTTTCTCAACGTTTTGGGCTCAAAATACAAAAACCGCGTGGCGACTCCTCTTCCTTCCCAAAAGTGAGGTCTCAGACACCAACCCCCCGCGAAAGACAACCGCGTTTCGCGCCCGCGCGAAATCCCGGGTAATTTCAGAGGGGCTTATAGCCGCAGTGATGGTTTCCACTGACCCAGGATCTAGAATAGTTACGAAAAAGAAGAGCAATCTTTTCCAACGAATTTAGGATTCTAAGAAAACACGTTTTAAGTAAATTAAAACAACAAATAAATAAAAAAAAAATTAAAGAGGAAACTGCATGTCGCATGAGCTTTCCCCCCTTTATCCAAAAAAAGGCCTTCCCCAGTCTAAAACTTACCCTTCACCCCCTCCAGCGAACCGAGAGTGGTTGAGAGTTCCCGGGAACCGTCTTTTCAGTGTCGAAATCGCAAGGTCCGAAGCCTTTCCGATTCAACCGTCAAAGCAGTCCATCACTCTCCCATGGCAGGGTCGACATACGACAGTGAGGGAAACGGAATTTTGCCCCCGAGAAATTTCCCAACAATGGAAGAGGTTTGGCAAACTTTCAGAGCTCTTGAAAAACGCCAAGGCGAGCAACAGGCTTGGATCGAAGGTGCCATGCGTCATTTCGGAACATTGGCCACCCCCCATCTAGCAGGGGCTCCCATAGAAAAGAAGACGTGCCCGCTCCCTCAACTCCCAGAGTCTCTCAATATACCATGGGATCTAATCCTTTGCCTCTATACGAGCCCCGTAGCTACGCCATGAAGTCACAAGGCCTGCCAGGGAAGGACATGCCAAGTCAATGCCCCGAGGTTCCAAGACCACCACAAACTGTCAAGCACAATTGGTGGGATGTTTGCGACTGCCCCGCTTGTCTAGACGCTGATTTCCAAGATGAAATAAGTGAGGACCGTTCCCCAAGAAGGAGAAAATCCTCTTCCCAACATAAACTAAAAAAGAGGTATGAAGCTGGTGATCCCACAGTCGGAAGGCTAGGAGAACCATCTGGAAAGTTTAACTACTATGTCATTTATTCCAACAAATCTCCTCAGCCTAACTCAACTCAAGATCATGGCCATTTCTGCTCCATGATAAGCTGGGACGAGCTCCGCACAGCAACCAACGGTCCAAGCGTCAACCTTTATCTTGGGAAGACATCAAGGCCATCGTCAAAGCCCCAACAAAAGCAATAACGGTGAACGAGCTGAGATGCGATGCATGGCCGTACGCTAACCAGGGCCCTCCCATGACAGAATTGGAAGAAACAAGCAAAGGAGAAGTAAAGCCTGAAGTAAACTTGCTGACTCGATCCGGACAGATCCCGGTAAATCCTCTAAGGACAGACAAAAGGCCGGTCATACTTGAGCCTCGAACCGACAAAGGCTCCTACGCCAAAGAAGCTGAAGTGCTTGACCCAGAGGCTAAAGACCCGATCTTGACCTAGCTCAAGCGTATTCATTTATTATACTATATTATATTATATTAATTAATAATAGAAAAGTCAAAAGCATAGAGAAACGCTCCCTTTGTTTCATATTTCATATATATAAAAATTTCACATTTGGAAATTTAATTTATTAAGTATAAATTTACATATTTTTGTATTTCATACAATATGTATTGAAGTTAAAATTCGTTTTTAAAATATAAAATATAACTAAGAAACTTTTTTTTCTTGGAGAAAAAAAGCACAAGTAAACAATGGGAACTAATAAAAGGTTGACTAAAATTGAAATAAGTATTTGAACAAATTATTTGAACTACATTTTCAACATCAAATAATTGGAGTAGTAATAGATTTCGAACCGATACAACGAGAATTAGGTCTACCGTACCATCGAATGAAAAATCTGATGACAAATGTAAAATGTATGCTTTACGAGTACACAACACAAAGTTAAAAAAAACACAAAATCTAGGGAGAAACGCGTTTCTCCATAAGTTATGGAGAAACGGGTCCCGACATGTCGCGCGACAATGAGCTAGATAGCCAGAAACCTATGAAAGTGATATCCAGAAACCTTCAAATGAATATCCAGAAACCTTCAAAATGTTTCGGATATACATTTGAAGGTTTCTGATATCCGTAAACCTTCAATAGCAATTTTGGATATGCCCTAACACATTTACGGATATGCACCTAACGGTTTTACGGATATGCACCTAACGGTTTCGGATATACATTTCACATCCTTCGGCTATCAAATACAAAGCTTCGGATATCAACCGCAAAGCTTCGGCTATCAAATGCAAAGCTTCGGATATCCGTAAGCTTTTGGTCTTGGCCTTGGGTTTTTTTTTTTCTGGATATACATTTCACATCCTTCGGCTATCAAATACAAAGCTTCGGATATCAACTGCAAAGCTTCGCCATCAAATGCAAAGCTTCGGATATCCGTAGCTTTTGGTCTTGGCCTTGGGTTTTTTTTTTTCTGGTTATCAAATGTAAAGCTTCTGGCTATGAAAAACACGTTTCTCCATAGTTATGGAGAAACGCGTTTCTCAGCAGACGCACTCTAAAAAAAAAGAGTTTTCACAATGTCTAGTGGAGCTTTTATGTGACGTTATGGTTTTTATGTCACATTTTAGTACAAAAAAATGTGTTTTTATATTTGTTCAAAAATTTCACATTATATAGTGGAGCTTTCATATGATATTGTTTGAATTTAATTCGTTGGAGAGTTGTAGCGAACGACTCGTTGTATCAATTCCACTTTCGGTAATAATACAACTTGATAATGCAATTGCAACAGGATATCCGTTGGTCAAACGTATCTAAATGTGGGACGACACTAATAGCTAAAAGGACTTTTTGAGTTATGTTAATCGTTGGGTTTGGTGCCATATAAGTTGAGTACATTTAAATTAGGGTAAAAACAACAAAATTCGGAATTCTTGTGACATCAGCAATGGAGTGATCGTGCCAAGTTTTTGTCTGAAGTGAGGACCGCGCCCTTCTTGTGGCGATCACGCAGGTGCCAGTTTTGAGGAAGGGGCGATCGTGCCCTCAGTTCGAAAAAGGTCATTCAGCGGCAGATTTTGGCTCAGGGTTGAAAACCCTGCAGGGTTTGGATTAGGCATATAAATAGTGCATACCCCCAACCATAATTGTAGTTTTCTTACTCATCTGTTTTCTAGATCTAGGGTTTGCACAAACATGAATTCTTGCACAAACATGAATTCTTGGCTAATAATTCATGCACTAAATTAGATATTGTATCTGTTGATTTCATAAGATAATAATATTCTCTCCCTCTACCCGTGTATGTAGCCAAGTTGGTGAACCACGTATATCTGTGTGTTGTGTGATTGTTGCTTTTTTTCTATCTTCTATATAGACTCTGTTTTAACAAAATGGTATCAGAGCCGGCCAAGTTAAGAAAGGTATAGGGTTGTTCCGCTGCAAAAATAGATGGGATCAGGAATTTAATCACCGATCAACTAGTTAATGGAAATAATAGTTTTTCTGTTTGGCAAATCAAGATGAAAGCCTTGTTGAGGGACAAGGGCTTGTGGGCTCTAGTGGTTGTTGCAATCAGGGATCTTCAGAATTCAAAGGGTAAAGCAGAAATCGTTCCCACCATTGTTGTCGCGATTGCAATAGTAGAAGGTTCGGAGAAATCGAAGAAGGTAGCAGAGAAAGAAGAGGCAGATCTGATTGCGCTAGATAAGAGGGTCCACTCTAAACTTATAAGGTGTCTAGATGATGATGTTATAGCAGATACCGATTCTGGAGGTGGCTTGTGGCTTGCGTTGGAAGACATGTATTTAACACGATCATTTACCAACAAGCTATATCTGAATCAGAGGCTATATTCTTTGCGAATGCAGGAAGGTACGCCTATTAGGGATCACATAGATAGATTTACATCTTTATTATTTGAACTATGTAATATAAATGCTAAGGTTGCTGATGAGGATGATACATTAATACTTTTTGTTTCTTTGCCTTTATCATATGATCACCATGTTGACTCTAGTATCAGTGCTAAGGGGACTATGACTCTCGAGGAGGTGAAATCCTCGCTTAAGAATAGAGAGCTGCGTCGTAAGGCAATCGATAATAGTGGTACAGCTAATCAGATAACAGGTTTGGTTGAGGAAGGTAACATGGGTTCTAGCAGTAAACAGAAGAATAAAAAGTCTTCTGGCAAGAAGGGCCCAAAACCTGATGATATTTGTAATTACTGCAAGGGGAATGGACATTGGAAGACATACTGTCGTAGGATGAAGCGAGGGGAGCCTCCAAATCATAATGAAACTAATGCTGCTGCAGTTGATACGAGCAGCTCTGATAGGGATTATGATCTAGTGATAGAAGAATCTGTAAAATAGTTGGATGCGTGGATTCTTGATTTTGGGGCTTCTTATTTTATCAGTCTGAGTAGAGAGTGATTTACAACTTATGAGCAGGTGGATGGTGGTAATATTAGTATGGCCAATAGTTTTACTAGCAGGGTGGTTGGTATTGACTCTATCAAGCTGCAGACTCATAATAGTAAGTTCTGCATTTTGAACAATGAGATGCATGTTCCACAGATGATGAAGAACCTTATATCTTTTAGTCTCGACAGCAAAATGTACAGTTTCAAAGGTAAAGGTGGAGAAGTTCATGTCTGCAAAGGTTCTGAAGTGATCTGCGGGGCTCTTTGTATTTCCTACAAGGAAGGACGCTTTCTGGGTCAGTATTGGTTGCATCATCTGAAGTGGTTAAGGAGGATATGACCAAGTTGTGGCATACTAGGCTTGGGCACATGAGCATTAGAGGGATGCAGACATTGGCTAATCATGATATTCTATGTGGCAATAGGTCAAGTACCTTAAGTTATGCGAGCATTGTTTACTTGGGAAGATGCAGCGAAGCAAGTTTCCTAAGGGGGTTCATAGAATGAATGGCAGTCTGGATTACATTCACTCAGATTGTTGGGGACCTTCACGTCAGGAATCATTGAGGGGTCACAAGTATTTCTTGTCTATGATTGATAACTACTCGAGTAAGAATTGAGTAATTATTACGAAGCACAAGATTGAGGCTCTCGCCAATTTCAGACAGTAGAAGACATTAGTAGAGAATCAGACAAGGAAGAATATTAAGCGACTCCGCACAGATAATGGGTTAGAGTTTTGTAGTGTTGAGTTCGATGAGTTCGGTAATCAAGTAGGGATTTCTAGGCATCTCACTATCAGAGGTACACCACAAAAAATGGTGTAGCAGAGCGCATGAATCAGATATTGTTGGCTAGGGCAAGGTGCATGCTCTCTAATGCAGGGTTGTCTAAGCGGTTGTGGGCAGAAGCGATTAGTACAACATGTTACTTGATAAATCGCGGACCACATACATGTATCAGTCTCAAAGTTCCAAATGAGGTATTGTAAGTACCCTAATCTGGATCGCTCCCCATCCAACACACAGGAAACACCGCGGACTCACACAAACGTGATCCCGAAGAATCGTGACCTTCAAAAACCCCAAAATCACCAACCAAACCAAGGTAGGACCCTTTCGGGATAAAATAAAATAAAAGGACTTTTTGGAAATTACCAAAAATAGTCAGCCTGCATAATTGTCCGCACGGACTCTTTTGCAAGTAGACATCATAATTATGAAATCCTCTTAAAGTCCACAATATTTCCTTAAATCCAGGAAAGCCAAAAAATTGATTTTGCACAACAATCCGTGAGGACCATTTTGCAGTTTTTGGGGCCTATAAATAGAGGGCTCCCCCTTTCATTTTATTCACACCTCCATTCTCTCCTCTCTCCCCCAGCCTTCAAGCTCCCCTCTAAGTCCTTCTGAGGCAATCCCGATCCCTTTCGGTTATTTTCAAGGCCTTTCGAGCCCTCCCGAGGCACTTTGAAGCCCTGCTGAGCGCTCCTAAGACGCTCCCGAGCCACCCCGAGGTGCTCCAGAAGCATCCCAAAGCCCTGCCGGTCCATCCCGAGCCATTCCGGTCCATCTCGAGGCATCCCGGTCCATCCCGAAGCCCTGCTGGACAATCCTGAGGCATCCCGACGCACGTCGAACCCCTGCCCGAATACAACCAACAATCTCGAGGCATCCCGACGCACGCCGAACCTCTGCCCGAGTACAACCAACAAAATCGACGCACACCGAACCTCTGTCCGAGTACAACCAACAAAACCGACGCATGCCGAACCTCTGCCCGAATACAACCAACAATCCCGAAGCAGGAGCTCTGTCCGCAGACACACCTAGCACTCCCGAGGCATGCCGAAGCTCTGTCCGCAGACACCGGCACATCCCGAAGCGATCTCGGTCCATCCCAGAGCACTATTCACACTCAAACACTATTCCCAAGCGGAAGATAGACACGAACCAACATTGGTAAGGCCTCCTTCCAACACTATTTCAATTTATTTCAATACATAGCATACAATGTAGACATCATATTCAGCATGCATTTTAAAAAAGCACACACACACATACAACTTTTAAAGAAAGAGGGGTATCGAAAGACTCGTGTATACGAGGCGACTCGGGTGAGCTCTGCTATTCTCTTCCCGAGGCGTAACCTGACCTCCGAACTCAAAATCTCATCACACAACAACCTTTTTTTAAACAAAGCCTTTTCAATGTTTTGGGCTATATCAAAATGGCGTGGCGACTCCTCCAGCGACACCTCCCGAAATGTGCGAGATGCCGGGGTCCGCGTGGCCGAATCCGGGTAATTTCAGGTATGCTCAGGTAAACCTGTTGATTATTCTAATTTAAGGGCTTTTGGTTATACTACTTATTATCATGTGGATGATGAGAAGTTAAAGATGAGGGCTAGAAAATGAGTTTTCATGGGTTATGGGGATAGTGTCAAGGGATACCGAATTTGGTCTCAATCAGAGGGTAGGGTAATAATAAGCAGGGATGTTGTTTTTGATGGAAACTAAGTGCTTAATCATATTATGAGATCTGTAGTTGTATTAGGTGTTAGCAGTATTGATAAACATGTGGAGCTATAAGATATTTCAGAGTTGAGCAGTCCACAGTCAGATGTTCATCAGGATCTACCGTCAGAAATAGAAGCACCAGAAAGTTTATCCAGTTTCCGAGTAACATGGGTTAGCTTAAAAGAGGTATAGATGGGCTAATTTTGGGAAGCCTCTAGTGAGGTATGGTTTTTAAGACATGGTGTCGTATGCACTTCTGGTTGATGAGAAGGTGGAGCCCGATTCTTCGGAGCCAACTAATTTCAAGGAAGCTGTTACTCGTTTAGAGTCTGCCCAGTGGCATGCAACTATAAGGGATAAGATTGAGTCAATTCGCAAGGAATTCGACATGGGAGTTAACCAAGAGGTCAGAGGGCAGAAAGATTGTGACTTACAATTGGGTTTTCAAGAAGAAGGAAGGTATGTCACCATCAGAGGGGGTCAAGTATAAAGCTCGTGTAGTTGCAAGGGGTTTCACACAACGGGAGGGTGTTGAATGCCATGAGATTTTCTCTCCAGTGGTTAGACACACTTATATTAGAATGCTATTAGCAATGGTGGCACATTAGGATTTGGAGCTCGAGCAACTAGATGTGAAAACAACTTTTCTACATGGAGAGTTGGAGGATGAGATTTATATGACACAACTAGTTGGGTTTCAGGTTCCGGGGAAAGAAGACTATGTTTGTAGGTTGAAGAATTCCTTGTATGGGCTCAAGCAATCGCCTAGGTAGTGGTACAAGCGGTTTGACAGCTATATGACAATGATTGGTTACACGAGCAGCCCGTATGACTTTTTTGTGTATCACAATAGGTTGGTGGATGGTTCAATAATCTATTTGGTTCTTTATGTTGACGATATGTTGATAGCGGCTGTCAAAAAGTCGGATATTCAAAAGTTGAAGTGTCTACTATCTGTTAAGTTCGAGATGAAGGATTTGGGTGCGGCAAAGAAAAATTCTGGGTATGGAGATCTATAGGGATAAAAGACAAGGAAAACTGTTCTTATCTCAGAAAGGTTACATAAAGAAATTTTTAAAGAGGGTTGACATGTCTATAGCAAAGCCTATAGATTCTCCGAGTGCAGCGATTGCACGTTTGTCTGTTGCTTTTGCACCTAAATCGGATGAAGAGAAAGAATATATAGCTTGAGTACCTTATGCTAGTGCAATTGGCAGTTTGATGTATAATATGGTTTGCACTAGGCCGTATCTTGCTCATGCTATACGTGTTGTTAGTAGGTTCATGGGGAATCATGTTAAGGAACATTGACAAGCAGTGAAGAGGATTTTCATGTACCTTAGGGATACATAAGATGTTGGGCTCATTTATGGAGGTGATACAGAATGTGCAGTTGAGGGTTATTGTGATTCAGACTACTATTGGAATGTTGACACGAGGATATCTATGACCGGGTATGTGTTCACTCTTGGTGGGTCAGTTGTCAGTTGGAAGGCTACTCTACAATCTAAAGTGACATTGTCTACTACGGAGGTGGAGTACATGACATTGACAAAAGCTACTTAAGAGGGGATATGGCTAAAGAGTGTTTGATCAGCAACCTTGGGTTACATCAAGATCAGGCTATAATATATTTTGACAGTTTGAGTGCAATTTGTTTAGCCAAGGATCAAGTTCATCATGAGATGATCAAGCACATAGATGTGAGGTATCATTTTCTGAGAATTGAGAAATGGATCAAGGTGAAGAAAGTGGGTCTTGCGGACAATTTTGGTGACATGTTCACGAAGTTTGTTCCAACTAGCAAGTTTCAATATTGTTTGGATTTACTGAATGTTCGAAGCTATTAGATAACATCTGAGGCAAAGGGGGAGTTCTGGTTATGATCTGTAGGTTAGATGTCAAGTTCGAAATTTGTTGGGTTTGATATCATCTAATTTGGGAACGCCTAAATTAGGGGACAAAACAGCAAAATTCGGAATTCCTATGACACCAGCAATGGAGCGACCGCGAGGAGCTAGGCGTGCGTCCGCGCCAAGTTTCTGCCTGAAGCGAGCGACCGCGTCATTCTTGAGGCGATCGCGCGGGTGCCAGTTTTGAGGAAGGGGCGATCACGCCCTACCATGTGGCAATCGCGCCCTCAGTCCGGAAAAGACCATTCAGCGGCAGATTTTGGCTTAGGTTGAAAACCCTGCAGGGTTTGGAGTAGTCATATAAATAGAGTGTATTCCCAACCATATTTGTAATTCTCTTGCTTAACTGTTTTCTATATATAAGGTTTGCAAATACAGAAATTCTTGGTTAAAAATTCGTCACTAGATTAAAGATTGTAATATGTTGATTTCCAGAAAATAATAATGTTCTTTACCTATGTCCGTGTACGTAGCCAAGTTGGTGAACCACGTATATATGTGTTTTGTGTGATTGTTGTTTGTTTTCTATATTTTATATAAACTATGTTCTAACACTAATAGGTTTTTTTTTAATTGACTTGTTTCAAAATAAAAATTTTAATTTATTTGTCAATATTTTATAAAAAAAAATTTAAATTTTTTGTACATATAGCTTGTTCAACGATTAATATTTGAACTATGACTATTTCCTTTTTTTGGAAATAGGACTTTACTATGGGCGGACAAAGAGAAGAAGTGCAACATTTATTATTTAACTAAACACGAAGGAAACGAAGGAAGTAATTTTTATTTATGATAATAAATATATTATGCATTTTAAAATGAAAGTACTCCCTCCGTACCGGTTATTGTTTTTAGTTTAAATTGACATGAAATTTTAAAAAAAATATTGTGAGTGTGAAAAAAAAAAATAGGAAGGAGAAAATAGCTAGGAGTTTTTGTTATAAGGGTAACAAGTTGCTCTCATTATCTATTTTAAATAATAATAAAAATTAAAAATCTTAAATATGGAAAAAATAAAAAAGAAAGTAATAACATTAAATAGAAACGGAGGGAGTAATGTACATAGAATAGGTTTTATTTATCTTTTTATCATTCATAGTATATACATTAGAACCGAATATTTGGTATCGTGTTTTGGTATTTGTAAGGGTGATTGTAATTTCTATTATGTAACGGTACATTGAATAAATATAACAATTACTAGGTATATTAACTAGGTATGATGTTTATTTGTAGTATGATAGATAAATCATTAATAGATATACATAAAAGCTGATTCAATGTAACTATCGATTCATTGATACATGAAACTGTTAAATTTTAAGCTTTTGATTTCCAGTAGTAATGTCCAAATATATTTAAAAACAAGTTGCTTTGTATACCTGCAGTGACCTACTAATAAACATGAAATTGATTAGTCTGAATTTGAAAAGTTGTAATGTTTCTAAAAACAACATTGTAATCATTCGTATTCATCTGCAAATTACATACTACCTCCGTCCCACCTCAATTGATTCACTTTTCTTTTTGGGATGTCCCACCTCAATTGATCCATTCCTTAAATGGAAAGTTTTTCATATATTTATACCCTTATCATCTCCATATATTTACAAAAAAACCATTCATTATACCCTTATAAAGTTATCATATTTACAAAAAAATCAATCATTAACTTACTATTTCTCCCACTCATTCTCTCTCTTATTAAATATTTTTAACTTTTACATTCTCTCTCATATTCCCTACCACACATTTAACTTTTACATTCTCTCTCCTCTAATTTCTACCCACTTTATTCATTTTTCTTAAAAATCGTGAAATAAACCAAGGAACCAATTGAGCCGGGACGGAGAGAGTACTATATACTCCCTCCGTCCCATTAGTATTAGCACAAACACTGTTTGCGCGGGAATTAAGGAATATGATATTTTAATAAAATGTTGTGAGTGTAAAAGAATGAGTGGAGAGAGAATGAGTGGAGGGTGTAATAAATTATAATGGTGTTGTGAGTATTAAAATAATGTAGGAGAGAGAATGAGTGGGGTTGGGTGAATATTTTATTAATATAAAGTTTCCTTTTTGAGAGTGTGCGGATATTAGCGGGACGCCCAAAAAGGAAAGTGTGCTAATATTAGCGGGACGGAGGGAGTGTGTAATAGCCAGGTACCCAACCATTTGCGAAAACTTATTCCCCTGCAAAAAAACATAAATGGCTTCTCAAACAACATTCATCAACCAACTTTACAAGGGCCGTCATGCGAAAAAATTAGTCATACGCCCGATTCGTATCTGGAATTCCTACAATACAAAGAAAGCCCTAGACCTTATAAGCCTTGATTTTGTTGCTCTTGATGCTAATGTGAGTTCATATTCTTATTCTATAATTTTAACTATAAAAAGTATTGACAAATAATTTTTCTGATATACTCTCTTCTCTTCTTTTTTTTTTTTTTTACAGAATGAAGCAATTCATTGTTGTATTAGAAGTCGATTTCTCCCTGACTTCAATGGACTGCTCAAGGAATGCTCTGTCTATACGCTAAAAAATTTCGTGGTGGACTTGGTGAAGCTAACCTACCGCGTCGTACGTCGTGATATGTATATTCTTATGGATGCGTCTACGTATCTAGAGGAAATAATTACAAATGTTCCAGTGATATCACGTCACAGTTTTGAACCGGTACCCTTTAATGATTTGCCAGCAATGAGTTACCGATTGCAAAACTTATGTGGAGAGTAAATTTTGGAATAAGTTCCCCCTAAATGAAAGCGAAAATAATGCAAATTTTGATTAGTCTTAATACATTTTCTCTGTAGATGTTATTGGGTATGTTGTTGGTATGTCTGATGTTGGCAAGAGGGTCTATGATAAGAAGATATCAAAACTACAGTATGTGGATATCGAAGATATTAGGTATTTGCGTTATTATTTTGATATTTGTGGCATTAAATTAGATTTTTAATTTATTTGTTTTTATTTAAAAGAAATTAACCTAACTTCATATTTTTACAGTAAACATCGTTTGAGACTAACTGTCTGGGGTGAAGATATGCTGAAGCATTTGGCAGATGTTGCCAAGACTAAAAGTAGGGTGTGGATTTTGACTATCGTCAAAGTTGATGGTGGTATGCCTTTCCTTCTTACACCTCTTATATCTAACCTTCTTAGAATTTAATAGGCTATTACACTCATATGTTTAATTTTTTCTCCCCCACAGGAGTTTGTTTATTATCAAGTAGCAGTGCTAAGAAATTTTATTATGACAAGTCAATTGATGAAATAGAACACTTAATTTCGAGGATAGGATATCACTTCTTTAGCATGATATTCACTATTAAACAACATATATTTTACTCTAATAGAATTTATAATGGTCCTCTCTTTAGCTATGATATTGGTGAAGGCGAACAACCAATATCTAAGATTCCGATGTTCATTCCGTTTATTACCAGAAAGGAATATGAACGTGGCAAGAAAACCATTACGGATGTGCTTGATATACTAGATTCTGGATCAAATTTTGTGAGCGAAAATAAATTAAAAAATAAAAAAATACAATTTTACATTGAATACTTTTAATTCTTTGTTTTATATTTTTAGAAAAGTACAATTCCTGTAAGGAATGTAAACGCAAAGTGCACTTGATTGATGGTAGACTACGTTGCATCCGTTGTGAAAAGGATGAACCATATCCAATAATAAAGTATTTTATGTGTAGCTGTATTTTTATATTTTATGTCTAATGTCTTAATTTTGATTCTTTTTCTACCTCCTCAGTCCTAGGAAGGATGAAGCAACGTGACGAGTGCTGATGATAATGTGATTTCTGTCGAGGCGAAAGACAAGGAAGCTGAAAAAAGTTAAAAGATCAAGGAGAGTTTTGCAATATTAAGATTTGGCCTTTGACACTTTTATGGATTGAATTCTGATGGACAATTATCATTTCGATGTTTTTGGCTAAGTTTGAATAATGATAATAAGTAATGGACGATCTATTGCCAGACCATTTTGGATATTGGGTTTTTTTTTTGAATTTCATTTGAAATTTTATATTTAAACTTGGATGGTTTTAATATTTTATTAAGTTTTTTCTTCAGTTTTTTTTTTTACTTTAAAAATTGCAATTTATTAGATTATATGTGTCTTGAAATTCTTGAAAGGAATTAAATGGGAATGAACAAACTTTGAGAAGATCCAGCATTGGAGAAAGAATATTCAAAGTCACAGCAACGGATGAAGAATATTTAGAAGCATAGTGATTACATATTGAATATTATTTAGCTTATGGAAATTAAGTGTACTTTGTTATATTTTTTCTTTTAATTTTCCAATTGTGCCTTGGTAAATTTCTTCAAAAAAATTTATATAGTTGAAATTCCAATCTGTGTACCAATCGATGACATTTTTTTCAACTTTATTTGTATAAAAATAATCAAGGGGGGTTCATATGATTGGGGTTTATTGATTTTATGAGTCTGTAACTAGGAGAGAAATTTGTATGAAATTCAGTATCAAAATAATATGATTTGGCAAAATAGAGAAAACATAAGTGTAAAAATTCATATCATCATGCAAAAAAGTTAAAAGAGGCAAGGGCTCCAACACTAATTGAGAGCTAAACACACTGTAAATATAAACAAAGGTTGTGGGATACTTACCATTATAAAAGACATGCCCTTGAATTTGAGGATATACCAACTTTGTAATGAACTTTTTTCCTTCCTGCACAAAATAATCGAGAAAGATAAAGTTTGATATATTCTTTTTCTATTAAAAAAATAGAAAAAATTTAGACAAAGTGAAAATGTTAAATTTGATACTTGAAATTTCCATTGTAGGTTGCATTAAATGAGTGAATCTTTGATATTGATTAAGTGAATTAGACCGTTACATTACAGGTATTATACATAATTAAGCATATATAAAATTTTGTAAAGACATAAAAAATGTGATGCATGGAATTTATACATGTCTTAATGATACAATTGAAAAGTTTATATCATTTAAAGTGGTAACTCATTTATATCTTGATTATTGTCTTTGATTTCCTGATATACATGAACATATATGAATTGCCTAATGGTATTTGAAATAAATTTCATTTATGTACATATAAATATAACTGAAAACTTTTGGTATGCCTACATGCAAAAATCCACATTCATATGTAGTGTTATTTGGATTTAATCTTTAGCCTGTTTACCTTATCCAGACATAGAAAACAAGAAGACTCAATGAAACGAAAGAGAGGAATTGAAATTGAAAATCATACTGAAAATAGAATAAGTATGGTTGTAATCAGTTCAATATTCTTTACTTGCATTTTAAGCTCAATATCTATTATATATTTGTTAAATGTCTTTACAATTGATGTGCAGCTATACCAAGCAAAGACATTGCAAGAACAAATAGATTTTTAAGGAAAGCTATTTTGGCAGGGAAAAAATGAAAACGAGAATTCCTCAAAAATATACGAGGTAACAATATTTTTATTAGTATAATTCTATTATTATAATTCGTTGAATGTCTTTACAATTTATGCACAGATACACCAAGCAAAGACAATGCAAGAGCAAGTACGTTTTTACGAAAAGCAATTTTGACAGAGAAAAAACAAAAGCAAGAACTACTAAAAAGAATACAAGGTAATGATATTTCTATTAACTAATCTTTGATAGATGTTGTTATCCACAATTATTAAACTTTATAGTCAAATTCCAGCATCAACACTCAGCTTGGGCTCATCTTCTAGGAGACAAAGGTTAAATTCACAGTCGCCATTAGGCCTCTCAAACATCTATGCTAAATTTGGTACTTACGATAAAGCAACAACAAGTAAGTTAAACTATTCCTTTATGTTATGAAACAACTTATTGTGCCTGGATTATAATAAAACAATGATTGGGTTTGAAATATTTTCCTTAGGCAAAATATATATTGAATTATTAATTGATATCGCAAATATAAGAAATGACCAATTGTTATCTTTGTATAACTGTTTTAACTAGGTAAAATAAATAAGTTATATGCAAAGCACAGGCGATATGAAAGAAAAATTATTCTTGTTAAGGAAAGACATATTCAAAGACAGATTACAAATGAAAAAGCTTCCTCCTCTAACAAGAAAAATCGACGTTCTTGCACTGCAGAAGGTATTTCTTTCATTTTTTTCCTCTAACTTCAATAAGAAATTGCTTAACTAAATTTAACCTAATTATTTTCATGCAGATAAATACTCAAATGAAATATCATATTATAGTCCTCCAGTGTTTGAGTGCAAATACTGTTCAGCTGTTTTTTGGGGCAGGGAAAGAGTGAAAAAAATGGGTAAACATACGTACCCGGTATATTCACTTTGTTGTGCTAATGGGAAGATAGAATTACCAAAAAGACAAAAACCTCCAGAACCATTCAACAAGATTTTATCTGGAGTTGATCAATCACTTTCTTCAAAATATCTTACTAATATTTGAGCATACAATTCTATGTTCTCCATGACTTCTGCTGGTGGAAAGGTTGATAACTCAATAAACAACAGGAATTCGATTTACACATATAGAATTAGTGGTGAAAATTATCATAGAATTGGGTCATTGTTACCACAGGATGGGGCCAAAGCCAGTTTTTTGCAACTCTATGTGCATAATACAGAGAATAAAACGAAGAATCGTATGGGAGCTATAAATGAAAATGAAATCAATGAAGAGCTTGATCCTAAGATAGTTGAAGATTTAACCTCTATGTTAGATGCACATAATGAGTTGGTTAAAGCTTTTAGAAAAGTGAGGGATTGGTACAGTGAAAATCAAACTCTTGATTTCAGCCTTAAATTGGTTAAAAAGAGATCCACACGTGATAGAAATTACAATCAGCCAGCTGCATCGGAAATTGCAATGTTAATAGTGGGGGATATGGCAAATAGCTATGGAGAAAGGGATTTAATAATTCAATCCTCTGATGGAATTCTGAAACGAATAAGCGATCTTCATCCTTTATATATGCCCTTATAATATCCACTTTTATTTCCATATGGGGAGAACGGTTTTCATCCTGTTATACTCTATCGAAGGAATTGTGGGCTCAGGAAAACAAAAAGGAAATGTGTGACTGCAAGGGAGTATTATTCGTATACGTTTCAACAGAGAAGGAATAAAGGGAAAACCCTCCAATGTTCTGTGAGATTGCAGCAACAATATGTTGTAGATGGTTATACACAGGTTGAACAACAGAGGTTGCGGTTTCTTAAAAAAAATCAAGCCAACTTGAGGACGGATCTTTATCGCAACGTGTATGACGCAATACAAAAAGGGGATTCTGACTCTACTAAAGTTGGTATGAGGACTATTCTACCTTCCTCATTCACGGGAAGTCCAAGGTATATGATGCAAAATTATCAAGACGCAATGGCCATATGTCGTGTTTATGGGAATCCAGATTTTTTTATTACATTCACGGCAAATCCTAATTGGAGGGAAGTAAAGGATTTAGTTAATGAATTACCAATGCAAAAACCAGAAAATAGGCCAGATGTTGAAGCAAGGGTTTTCAAGATGAAATTGGATGAGATGCTACATGATATCATAGACAACGATATATTTGGAAAAGTTGATGCAGGTTTCTTACTCTTTAGAAATTAATTTATTTAAACTTATTGTTATATTATGCTAATTGTATTTTTTTTTCATGTTACATAGTTGTCTACACAATTGAATTCCAAAAACGTGGACTGCCGCATGCTCATATTATATTTTGGGTGAATGAAAATTCAAAATTGCATACTACAGAACAAGTGGACTCGGTTATTTCCGCAGAAATTCCAGATCCATTAATTGACCCCATAGGTTATGAGAGAGTAAAGCAGTTTATGATGCATGGTTCGTGTGGACACGCTAATCCATTCTCCCCTTGCATGGATAACGGTAATTATTTTATAATTTTCAATGTGGTCTAATATTTATCCCATGATCGAATAACTTATTAATTCCATATACATTAGGTTCATGCAGTAAACGTTTTCCAAAATCTTATCAACCGCAAACTGTTGTTGACGAGAATGGGTATTGTGTTTATAGACGAAGAGATACATGCATATCGATTGAAAAAAATGGTATTAAATTGGATAATAGGTATGTTACAGCCTATAATTGATATCTTTTGGTGAAGTATCAAAGCCATATTAATGTGGAAGCATGTAATAAGTCCAAAGCAATCAAGTATTTATTCAAGTATGTTACGAAAGGACCAGACAGAGCCACATCAATTTTTGAATCTCGTAAGGGCAAACAGAATTGTCAATAGAAAAAAGGCAGAAGGAAGATGATGAGATAAAGATGTACCTTGATTGCCGTTATATATCTGCATGTGAAGCGATATGGCGAATATTTGAGTTCCCAATTCATCATCGGCGACCATCTGTTGAAAGACTTTGCTACCATCTAGAAAATGAACAAATGTTAGTTTTTAATGATAATGATTCATTACCAAAAATTATCAATTTTGAGAAGTCTACTAAGACAATGTTTACTGAATGATTTTAGCTTAATAAAATTGAAAGTGAGGCCAGGTCTTTGACTTATGTACAAATTCCTAATCGATATGTTTGGAAAGCTGGGATTTATACTTGGTCTAAGCGAAAATCTGGGAATTCTATAGGGAGACTAACCTTTGCCCATCCAAGCTCTAGCGAAAGATACTACTTGCGGATGTTGTTAAATGTTGTCAAGGGACCTGTATCCTACGAAGATATAAGGTCTGAGGATGGAGTTGTATTCGAAACTATGAAGGAGGCATGTTACATGAGAGGTCTTTTACAAGATGATCATGAATGGCATGATGCATTATCTGAGGCATTTCATTGGGCTTCTAGACCAACTATGAGAGATCTCTTTTTAACTATATTGTTGTTTTGCGATGTGGCTGATGCTAAAAGTCTTTGGGATCAGAATTGGAACAAAATCAGTGAGGACATTTTGCATAATTGGCGAAGAATGCTACGACTGCCTTCTCTAGCATTAACAGAAGCTGAATTAAAGAACTTGACCTTGGCCGAATTGCAAAAAAAAAAATTGTTAAAAAATGGACATTCTTTGGAAGATATAGATGGAATGCCTCTCCCTGATAAAAGCCTACTTGATTAGTTAAAGAATAGATTAATTGTTGAAGAGCAAAACTATGACATTCAATTGTTGTTGGAGGAACACGAAGTTTTGAAGAAATCTTTGAATGATGAACAAGTAGAGGTCTATAATAAGGTCATCCACGCTGTTGAAAATAAAGTGTCCAAATTATTTTTCTTATATGGATATGGGGGCACAGGAAAGACCTATTTGTACAAGGCCATAATGACTAAATTAAGATCAAGTTCACATATTGTATTGGATGTTGCATCATCAGGTCAGTTTTCACACAAACTTTACTATATTCAAATCCTTTTTAAGTTAATGCCTACACTCTATTTAAAAAGTTATATATTAATTTTGTTGACATTATTGAACTATTTACCAACAGGCATAGCTTCATTATTACTTCCTGGTGGACGAACTGCCCATAGTAGGTTCACAATTCCTTTGAATATGACAGAAAATTCTACGTGTACGATTAAGCAAGGAACACAGATAGCTGAACTGATTCAAAAGGCAAGTTTGGTTATATGGGACGAGGCTCCTATGGATGCAAAATATGCATTTGAGGCTGTGGACAAAACACTAAAAGATATATTGTGTAACACTAATTCGTATGACGGTGATAAAGCATTTGGTGGAAAGATGTTTTTATTAGGGGGAGATTTTTGACAAATATTGCCAGTTATACCAGGTGGTTCAAGAGCAGATATAGTTAATGCGTCTTTGAATAGTTCTTACCTTTGAAATGAATGTGAGGTATGTTTTCTTACAGAAAATATGACGTTGAAAAATTCTGATTTAGATGCTAATGATACGTGTATGCCTTTGAAAGAGTTCTCAAGTTGGATTCTTAGGATTGGAGATGGATTAGAAAGTGCAAGGGTTAGAGGTGATTGTGATGAGGCGGAGTGGATAAAAATTCCAGATGAACTTCTCATTTCTGGAAAGAAAGATCCTATAGCTGAGATTTTTTACTCAACTATCCTCACTTCGAACTCAACACATTTGACATTAGTTATCTGACTAATAGAGCTATTTTAACTCCAAAGAATGAAACTGTAGACAAGATAAATAAGTTCATAACGGAACGAGTTGCTGGAGAAGAGAAAGAATATCTCAGTTTTGATTCAATGGACAATTCAGGTGGAGATGTTGCAGAAAAGAATCTGTTATACCCTTTAGGGGGTGTTTGGTTCGCGATAAAGTGAGGGAAAGTGGGGGAATGAAATGGACAATTCCTTTTGATTTTTTCATTAAGCATGTTTGGTTCATTTTTTTGAAAAAAATTTCATTCCAAAAGGAATGAAATTCCATTCCTTCGAATGGATTTTCATTCCATCCAAAAATGAGAGGAATGTTTAATTTCATCAAATTCATTCCATTGGACTCAAACTCAAATTACTATTATGTTCTCAATCCAAATCATAATCATAATAATAATAATAATAATAATAATAATAATAATAATAATAATAATAATAATAATAATAATAATAATAATAATAATAATAATAATAATAATAGTAATAATAGTAATAATAGTAATAATAATAATAATAATAATAATAATAATAATAATAATAATAATAATAATAATAATAATAATAATAATAATAATAATAATAATAATAATAATAATAATAATAATAATAATAATAATAATAATAATAATAATAATAATAATAATAATAATAATAATAATAATAATAATAATAATAATAATAATAATAATAATAATAATAATAATAATAATAATAATAATAATAATAATAATAATAATAATAATAATAATAATAATAATAATAATAATAATAATAATAATAATAATAATAATAATAATAATAATAATAATAATAATAATAATAATAATAATAATAATAATAATAATAATAATAATAATAATAATAATAATAATAATAATAATAATAATAATAATAATAATAATAATAATAATAATAATAATAATAATAATAATAATAATAATAATAATAATAGAGTTGGTTTTATAAAAAACGCGTATTTTCTGGCACTTAGAAAAAACGTGTTTTGTGTTTTCCCATTTGTGTCAGTTCCAGTTTAACAAAGTGCCAGTGTGACAAAGTGCCAGTGCATGTGTAACAAAGTGTCAGTGAAAAAAGTGCCAGTACCAGTTTAACAAAGTGCCAGTGTAAACTGGCACTGGTACTTTGTTAAACTGGCACTGGCGCTTTTTACATGGGCACTTTTATATACATGAACTGGCACTCTTCACACTGGCACTCTGTTACACTAACACAGGCACTTTGTTACACTGATATTTTTGCTGGCTCTCAAAAACACAAGCACTGGCATTCAAAAACACATGCACTGGCATTCAAAAACACATGCACTGGCACTCAAAAACACATACACTGGCACTAAAAAACACTGGTAATCATTTTTGCTGATATTCAAAAAAACATGGACTGGCATTAAAAAAAAAACATGGACTGGCATTCAAAATCACGTACACCGACCGATTCAAATTCACAAAAAGCAAAAGCCTCTCTCTCTCACTACTCTCTCTCTCTAGACGCAATACCAGTCCCTCTCTCTCTAATCGCTCCGGCCAAGCTTCCTCACCCATCTCTCTCCGGCCAAAGCAACCACTCCAACACCCTTCTCTCACCGCCGTTCCACCACTACCTCATCCTCATCCCTCACCGATCCAATCTCTCCCAATTTCCCTCTCAATCAAACAACGACCGAGCTCCCTCTCTCAAAATCAACCGGTGACATCTCCCCTGTTCAAAACCCATTCACCGGCGACCTTCCCCACCATCTTCTCCGGCTACCACCAACAACCACAACCGCTTCCACCGTTCCTCTCAATTCTCCTCAAGTCCGACGACACTCAATTCTCCTCAAGTCCGACGACAATTCCTTCCCCAGTTCCAGCCCCTAACCGTTAACCGCCACCGTCCCCAACAACGCCAATCACAGTCACCGGCAATCCGTTCGAAGCCCTAAATCTCTTACCGGTGAAAGGCGATGACGAAGGGAGAGAGCTGGTCGTCTTTGCGTTTAGGGAGAGAGTAGTGAGAGAGAATGAGAGTGAGCGTAAAACACGTTTTTTTTAAGCTCACAAAAAGCGCGTTTTTTACAAGTTTTTGGCATAATAATAATAATAATAATAAAATAATAATAATAATAATAAAATAATAGTAATAATAATAATAATAATAATAATAAAAATTAATAATAAAATAATAATTATAATAATTATTATAATAATAAAATAATAATAAAAATAAAATAATAATAAAATAATAATAATAATAATAAAATAATAATAATAAAATCATACTAATAATAAAATCATAATAATAATAATAAAATAATAATTATAATAATAATAATTATAATAATAAAATAATATTAATAATAATAATAATATTAATAATAATAATAAACTAATAATAATAATAATAATAATAAAATAATAATAAAATAATAATTATAATAATAAAAAATAATACTCCCTCCGTCCCAGACCAAGAGTCCTACTTTTCCTTTGGTCCGTCCCAGATCAAGAGTCTCTTTCCTTAAATGACAAGTTTTTGAATATATTTATACACTTATAATTTAATATATTTACAAAAAAACCATTCATTATACCCTTATAAAGTTAACATATTTACAAAAAAACCAATCATTAACTTACTTTTCCTCCCACTCATTCTCTCTTTTATTAAAAAATCAATCATTAACTACTATTCCCTACCCCATATTACAAAAAAATCATTCATTATACCCTTAAAAAGTTAACATATTTACAAAAAAATCAATTATTAATTATTATTCCCTATCCTACATTTAACTTTTATTCATTTTTTAAAAAATTTCTTAAGAAGCGTGAAATCCCTCCCCCGAGGACCCTTGGTCTGGGACGGAGGGAGTAATAATAATAAAATAATAATAAAAATAATAATAAAATAATAATAACAAAATAATAACAAAATAATAATAATAATAATAATAATAATAAATATAATAAAATAATAATTATAATTATAATAATAAAATAATAATAATAATAATAATAATAAAATAACAATAAAATAATAATAAAATAATAATTATAATAATAGTAATAAAATAATAATAATAAAATAATAATAATAATATTAATAATAATAATAAATAAAAATAAAAATAATAATAATAAAATAATAATAATAATTATTATTATTATTATTATTATAATAATAAAAATTAGTATTATTATTATTATTATCATAATTATAAAATAATAATAATAATAATTATTGTTATTATTATAAAATAATAATAATAATAATAATAATAATAAAATAATAATAATAATAAAATAATAATAATAATAATAAAATAATAATAAAAAATAATTATTATAATAATATATTATGTTATTTAGTTTTTTACATGAAGTTAAAAAAGGGTAATTCTGACATTTTATCAAATATTAATTCCATTCCAACAGTTCTATCTTGAAACCAAACATGAATTGCCAAGAAATTAAATGACAATTTCATTTCATTCCGTGCCAACCAAATACAAGGTTTGACCAATTTTTATTCCTTTCCAATTCCTTCAGGAATCCAATTCCATTGACCATTCCATTCCTTTAACTTTTTTTCTCTCGAATCAAACGGCCCCTTAGAGTTTTTGAATATCTTGGCACCACCTGGTATTCCTGAACACAAGCTCACTTTAAAGTTGGAGTGTCAATTATGTTGTTACGTAATATAAATCCAAGCAAAGGGATGTGTAATGTCACTAGACTTATTGTGACACAGTTAGGGAAGAGAATAATTGAGGGACGTGTTATATCTGGATCTCATGTGGGAGATAAAGTTCTTATCCCTAGAATATGTCTCACATCGTCTGAAGGGAAATGGCCTTTTATCTTAAAGCGAAGACAATTTCCAGTTCGAGTTTGCTATGTTATGACCATTAATAAGAGTTAAGGGCAAACACTAGAGAACGTTGGCTTATATCTACCATTTCCAATATTTTGTCGAGGGTGAAATCGCCAGCTGGATTAAAAATTTTAGCTCTTGAAGATGATGATGAGTTTAAGGGATGGAGAAAGAATATTGTTTATCGTGAAATCTTCAATTCACTGGGTAACAGCATTTATCTTAACTTGAAGTTATACAATTTGTGTTGTTATTTTTTTGTGCAAATACATCTTGATAACATATTATTCCCTGCCTTCTTTGCAGCAAAATGATACTGAGATATATGAAAATTCAATTTGTAGACAAAAGTTTATGCTTAGACCAGAGGCATTGGACTAAATTTAATTTGTGATAATGGAATGTAGGATTTATCAAATTTGGCAACAAGGTTAGTTTACTATTTTTATGTTATCATATTCGATATTATGTGAAATATTATAAGACATTATCTGATAATCTTGATTTTTTTCTTATAAGGTACATTTGCGGATTGAGAGCTAGGTCAAAATGAGGTGCAGGAAGAAAGGGCTGGGGAAGGAATTGAGGAGGAAATGCCATGATAGCTTTGAAATTAGTCTCTATATTTGCTTACTAAACAAATTATAAGTACTGAAATAGCAAAAACATAGGTACTTATAAATGTCAAGAGGTTAGGTAGTTTATTACAACTCTAAACAAAAGGACACCTTTTCATTCAATAGCCATGACTCTTGATTATCCGCTTAAAAACCCCCCACATGTTCTCACAGTTAACATATACTCCCTTTGTCCCAAGATGATAGTCTCATTTCCACTTTTCCTTTGTACCAAAAGGTTAGTCTCAAAATCACAAAACTTCCAAATCTTATAGTGTAACCTTAAAATGTATGAATAGTCAAATGGGACTAACATTTAGGGACGAAGGGAGTATATAAAAAATCAAACTTTCAACTGCAGCCTAGATATTCAACTCATATCATATCGTTAATAAATGTCAATTTACAATCAAATTCACAGTAGAGAGTGAGTATTAATACCTGTAAATGCCGTGACGTTACTTCTATCATCTGAACTTGAATCATCTCGCCGTAATCTGCAAAAGAGATTAAATGCTTTTGTTAGATTTTTTTCCACCAGGTATAATTAAAAAAAAATAAAAAATTATATAGACGTAACCGTTCAGAGAAATTATCATAACGCTTGCAAGGAAATCTTAATTGGAAGATCTTATACCGCCGTTGAAGAAGCTAGGTCAAATTGCCAATTTTCCCCAAAATATGAATAGATAAGTATGTGAATGATAATGGACTTTAATCAAAACCTTGAAGATGACATTAATGTACATCAAGACCCAAAAACTTAGAAAGAATGAAAAATAACCCTTCTCCAAACCTGAATTCCCTATTGGTCCTTGAGTATTGAACACCCCGTGCGAAGCACGGGTTCAAACCTAGTCGAATAAAATACTAACCACAAATTTACTAATATATTAAATTATTCTCTCTCTCCCTTTTCCTTATAAATGAATGTCGAATTTTCATTTTAACACACTTTCAAAAGTAACAAATTTAAGCATTTTAGTATTATGAGTATATAAAAATCCTTAATAATTTTCATTATGAGTGTAAGTAAAATTAAAACTTGATATATTATTGATGCTGCCAAAAAGATCGAATCAGCCCAAATCCAGCGGTCGGTTGTACTCCGGCGATTGAATAGCCTGAAAATAAGACAAAACACATAAACTAAGTCGGGGCTTCTCCGACGAAGGCCCTCTGGTGTGAGAGTAAGTTCACGTTTTGTATATAGAGAAATAAAATTTACAGAGCTTCGAGGCAAAGAGATAACGTACCAAAATATGGAAATAATGGCTTGTATTTATAGGTAGAATAATGTAGAATCCATGTTGAACTTGGACTGTAAAGAGATAAGATATAAATCCTAGGGGATTATATCTATTGGAGAGTCCTTGTTGGATCTGAATTGGTATAGGAGGTTACAATCCTAAGAGGATTATAACTGCACAATGTCCTTATTTAGATAGGACTGATAAACTGCTCTGCCGGTACGCCGAGATGCTCCCTTCCTCGTCATACATGGCCATCTCGACCCACAACGAGCCGGGGAAGGGATGAGGGATAAGTGGAATGCCCGTCGTGATGACGTCATAGCCGAGGTAGGCACCTCGTCCTCAAGGGAGACATCTCGGCCTATGAGGGAGGTCTCCTCGGCACTTTGACTTGGGCCTTGACTATGCTCGCCTACTGAGCCCAGGTCAGCCTTATGAATGACGAGATAGAGAGACGAGGAAACCCAGGTCTTCCCTCGTAGCTGATACTTGATGGATTATGTTTAGGGCCCAATCCACTTGGGCCTTACCCGGACGAGCCCATGTTCGTATCTCGGTTTATACTGTTCAGTGGCCCCCAACTTTCTAGCTCAGTAATGATGAGGAGAAAGTCATCTCATTCTCGGCTTACAAGAGTACGAACAGGCGTCACATGGAAATGTCGCTTTGATATCTGTGTCATTCCATTATCCGCCGGTTAGAGGGGCAATGACGAGGCGTGGTCCACTAGGCCTGACACACGTCTTGGAAACCACTAACGCATTTAATGTTGGGGGCGCCATACCCGTTTGACCCGTTTTGATGTGGATCTGACCCATATGTGAGGTATAAAAACAAATTTGCCCTTTTGTTTCAACCTTTATCATCCTTGCTGATTTGAGAGCGAAACCCCAAGATTTAAAAACCCTTTCGTGTTCTTGATTGCGAGTTGCCCAGAATCACCAGAGACGTTTGATTTCGCTGTTTGATTCCGTCCATTTTCACCAGAAACAGGTATACTTTCTTTCCCTTTACTGATTTCTGCCTTTGATTTGCATTTTCTAGGGTTTTGTTCGAACTTGATTTTTAGAAACCGCCATTATTGCCCCTTTTGAAGCTTTTCTTGAGTTCTTGTCTTGAATCTTCTTGAACCGTGTCTGCCCCTTGTTCCCATTTTAGCAATGACTCGTTTTTGGGAACATAGTCCCCATTTCATCTATGGCTACCACAGAGGCAACCTTAGGGTTTATAGAAGGGAGAGGGGGCCATGGTTGATGGTGACCCTGATGGAAATTGGAGAAATGTTGACAAGGTTAGGAACCCCGAGGGAAGATCTCCGTTACCCCAGTAAGATGAGAATTGATCGGGTTGATTCCATGTCTCCAAGTATGATAATTTTTGACGGCCGGGATGAGATGATTGAACACATTCGTCTCTTCTACGTGACGTCAGACCATCTTAGTTGTCCTCGATTGAGTGGTAAGGCTCCCTCCTCGGCCTTATTATAAACGACGAGGAGGGGCAATCTTCCTCTTCCCCGTCCTTATGCCTTGGAGGATTTTGCTGACTCTTGTTCCTCTGTTTTGTGCAGATATGACGGGAAGAGGGAGTGAAGCCTCCACATCGACCAATATAGTTGACGCCTTTGTAGAGGGCGAGCAAATAGAGGGACGAGGAAGAGGCGGCCGAGGAAGAGGAGGCCGAGGTCATCCCAGGCCAAATCCAGTTAGGGTCGGGGACCCCATGCTAGAGGTGCTATACTCCAAGTACGGAGTGTCGAGAGAGGAGTACAAACTGACTTATGTCGGTCATCCCACTTTCGAGAACGCCGATGAGAAGCACATGTTTTACTATAGCCTGAACCACGTCCACTTTTACTATAAACAATTCCAGCAGGGACTTCGTCTCCCCTTGGAACCTTTCATAAATGAATTTTTGGGAGACATGCAAGCCATCCCGACTATGCTAGGAGCCAACGAGGTTAGGGTCCTCGTGAGTTTCATCGTCTTGTGTAGGAGTTTAGGATTTGAACCTACCCAATCAGCCTTTCACCATTTCTTCTCAGTGAGCTATCTCAAGGAGTCCAAACTTATAGTGATAAGGAGTGACTCAAAAAAGCCCAAGATTATCCTTCCTATGTCGATCAAGGTGGCCAGTTGGGACAACCATGTTATTAGAGTTGAGAGCCGACAAGGCTGGGCGTTTGCTTCCCCTACTCGTGATCCAGCTGCGCCCGGAGGTGCTACGAGTTGAGTGGTCAAAGGCTTTGATTGCTCATCTTATGGAGTTTGTCGGAGAAGGTCTTCTAGATTGGTCGTCCTTGGAGGTGGATGATCGTTACTATGTCCAAGTCGGTATAATGCCAGGACCGAAGGACGGCCTGGAGCCTCTCGTCCCCTTCAACAGGGGAAGGAGGTTTAATGACTGGAGGATACATCCCGGCTCGATCTTCCACTCCGACTGTGGTCGTTGCAAGCTTGGTCCCAAGGGTCAATGTCTGCTAGAGAAGGACGTCGTAGGCTGTAATTCTTCTTTCCTCGTATTGGATACTTGTAAATATTTCTTGTTTTATCCACATCGTTATATAATGTCTCTTCTTCGTGTTTTGTAGATCTAACACCTGAACAAGAAGCTGAGATGGCTTCCAAGGACGTCGTTGACCCCAAGGAGTTGATCAAGATGAAGAGATGGGCGGCAAAAGCCTCGGCTATTGGTCAGAGAAAAGACGAGGCTACCCGTCGTCAATTGCTCTTGTCTACCAAGGAGGCTGTTACCTTACCCATCAAGACAGTTGGGGAGGCTATTAACGTTGATGAGGAGACCTCGGGAAACCGAGAGAAGCAAACAATCTGTTGGGTTTTACGGGTCCATGTGCAGCGGAATTAAGCATCAAATAACATAAAACCCAAGGAGCCTAGGATCCGTTCTATATAATTAACTTGAAAACCTATGAGATAGATGTAACCAACCTTGAACGCTTTCCGTTCTTGAGCTATCGAACGATTTGATTATGCGATTTTGAATCAAAAACTTCGTTCTTCAACTTGCTTGAACTCTAGGCCTTGATCGATGAACGAGAGAAGACCCTCTTAGGTATCCACACCTTTGAATGAATCCAAGAACAATTTCTTGAAGATTGCTAGATCTTTAAACCTTGGAAGAATATTGAGAATATGTTTGTGTATTTCTTTTGAGAATTTCGGCTAGCTATTTAGGGTTGAAAGACGTTCATATTTATAGTATATTAGTATAGAATATGAATCCTAATCGAATTAGGAAAAGATTCTGTCAAACCGCCTCAGTGGCTTGTTGTGTCGCACGACCACACACAGCACATGGCCTGTTGTGTCGCACGACCATACAAGGTCAGTGAGGAGTTTCTCAATCATTCTTCCAATGGTTTAATCAATTCATTCTAGTTGTGTGTGACCCAATAGGATTACATTATGTTGGCAATGAGTTCGATCGTATCGACCCTCATAAGACATAAGCGGACTCTAGCAAGCCATTATGTCTACCCAAATAATGTAACGTAAGAGTTCACGTTTCCAACGGTTCACTTTCATTTCTCCCTTTGTCTCACGATGTTATATTGAACACAAGTCATGGTCCTCGTCAACTTGTCTTTGTTCAATGCTTTCTCGATTCTTGAGTACAATGATAATTCCAATCATATTGGGGTACGACCCTACACTTTCATCATTATCACTCATCGAGGGGCCCAAGCAAAACATCTTTCTTCTGAGGGACAAATTCCATCTTGACTTATCATCCTTCCCATCATGAATCCGATCATGCCAAAGATAGCCTTTATAGATATCGTGTTAAGATACCGTTTGACTAAAATCAAACATGACTTTCATCATATGTAAGGTCATGAAAATCTCAGGTCTAGGGATTAAATGAAGTAACCTTATGAGATTTAATTATGACATTTGACCATGACATAAATCTCATGCGGGTCAAGTCCAGTCACTTGTTTCTCTAACAAGTACCCATAATTTCAATGTGCATCTCTATGCATATAATCATCGTATGATTATCCATTGATAATTATACTAATTATTCTCTTAATAATTAGGGACGGAGATTATTATAAACAAAATATACAAAACATATAATAATTGAATAATAAACATCTCATATAATAATAAATAATGTCAACACATAAGTCTATCAATCATAGGCCTAGGGCATAACACTAACAGTCTCCCACTTGCACTAGACCCAATCTCCCATGTATTGAATACCCATGGACCTAACATGACCATCATGCTTAGCTTGCGGGAGAGCCTTAGTTAATGGGTCCGCCACGTTGTCATCAGTGTCTACTCTGCATATCTTTATGTCTTCCCTTTCACATATCTCTCGGATAATGTGGAAACGTCGAAGTATGTGTTTGGATCTCTGGTGTGACCTTGGTTCCTTTGCTTGAGCAATAGCACCATTGTTGTCACAGTAAAGTTCAATAGGATCTCTAATGCTTGGAACGACTTACAAATCACTAATGAACTTCTTGATCCAAACTGCTTCCTTAGCTGCATCAGATGTTGCTATGTACTCAGCTTCGGTTGTAGAATCAGCGATGGTACTTTTCTTGGAACTTTTCCAACTCATAGTGCCTCCATTCAGCGTAAACAAAAATCCAGACTGCGATCTAAAATCATCTTTGTCGGTTTGGAAGCTAGCATCTGTGTAGCCTTTAACTACAAGATCTTCTTCCATTCCTCCAAAGACCAAGAATACATCCTTAGTTCTTCGTAAGTACTTGAGGATATTCTTGACTGCTATCCAATGTGGTTCGCCGGGATCCGACTATTACCTACTCGTCATGCTTAGAGCACACGAGACATCGGGTTTAGTACATAACATAGCATACATGATAGACCCAATTGCCGAAGCATATGGAATACCATTCATTCTCTTTCGCTCATCATTAGTCTTAGGACTTTGATTCTTGCTAAGAGATATACCATGTAATATTGGCAAATTTCCTCTTTTAGAATTTTCCATTTGGAATCTTCTAAGAACCTTGTCAATGTAAGTACTTTGACTTAAATCAATTATCCTCTTGGATCTATCTCTATAGATCTTGATACCAAGGATATATGCGGCTTCGCCCATATCTTTCATTGAAAAACACTTTCCTAACCAAGACTTAACAGTCTGTACCTTTCTTGCCTAGCTTGTACTTGGAACATTTCCATCAGTCGATTGTTTAGATCAACTGTCCCCAAGTGCTCTAGATCCTTCTGAAGGTTCTTGCATACGGCGGAGAGCATGAGACAACCAACATCTGTAGAGTCACGCTTGTGCTTCAGATATTGATCCCTCACTGCCCTAGTAGCATTGGCAGCAGGTTCAGGTGGAATAGGTTCCTCGAGAACGTACAGTTTTTCTTCTTGCTTGAGAACAATTCTCAAACTACGGATCCAATCCATATAGTTTGTACCATTCTCTTTCAACTTTTCCTTCTCAAGGATAGATCGCAGTGAAAAGTGATTATTGTTTGATGCCATTTATTCTACAAAAATATATACATAAAATATGAACACATATAAGTAAACATATCATATGAGAAGTATAATGCATTTATATAAAATGCTCCCACTAAATTATACACCTTCAAATGCAAATAAGCATAATATACATTTAATGGGCTAAGATCCAACTTTAATTCAATTTCAAGTTTGCTATGGTAAACTGCTCAAAATTAAATTAATTAGGTAGAAAACATCAATCATATCACATATATGACTCTTAGATCTTTTATGAGATTCATTCAAGACATCATATGTCTAGGCATATTTTAATCTCATCTTATGCCTTGGGTCCAAAACCATTTTGATAACCCAATTAAGTTCATTCACTTTAAACGTATAGGAACCACCATTTCCTCATCTTGCTCGCATTCGAATAGAATCAAAGCACCTTGCTATGGCAAGCCCACCCAAAACTATCCGAATGATCTCAAGTGTTTTAATCATGAATTGGCATAATGAACTTAAAAGTTAAATGAAGGTTCTTTAAGGTAGATTATAAGCATATCAGCAAAGATAGTCATAATCGTGCACCAGGTAAGTTCCCAGGAAGATAGGTGAGCCATAAGGACTACTTAAGTACCAACTCTTCCTTAGACGGAACTCTCCTAGACATGCACAATCGAAATCGCCTACGATTTGGCAACATAATCACTACCTTTTATAAACAATTAGTTTCCTTTTAAATTTCGCGTAATTATGACTTGTTTTCATAAACAATCATAAAACCAAAATTTTAATGTCTAAATCTAAACATATTAGGAAACTATAATGCAATGTTTCAACTAAACATAAAATTTCTTAGCACGTAAGAACAAGTAAATCATGCATCGCAATAATATTAAAATCATATTTTAATCAACTAAGCATGCATAAACAATGAATTAATCTATCATAGCCCTATAAACTCAATTTTATAGCATCCAGATTAACATATAAACATATCAAATTGTAAACACATTCACAGATTCAAGCATTGTTCATCAAACTGATACTGCCTAGATTGGGCTAAAAATGTCGCGTGACAGAAGCAGGTTCTGTCGCATGACAGAAGCCTGTTCTGTCGCGTGACATAGGATGACAGTTTTTCAGATTTTCAGAATTCAATCAATTCTAAATCACAGAGCAATTAAATCATGCAAACGACTTTTAACAGATTTAATTCAATATCATTAGAACACGAATTAGGCATATTGTTTCAAAAACAATTAATCTATCGCATACAAAACATGCAAAAGAACATATAAACGATTTTATATTACTTTTCTAGCATATTAATTCAAACTTAATCATATGAACGGGGCTCTGATACCACTGTTGGGTTTTACGGGTCCATGCGCAGCGGAATTAAGCATCAAATAACATAAAACCCAAGGAGCCTAGGATCCGTTCTATATAATTAACTTGAAAACCTATGAGATAGATGTAACCAACCTTGAACGCTTTCCGTTCTTGAGCTATCGAACGATTTGATTATGTGATTTGAATCACAAACTTCGTTCTTCAACTTGCTTGAACTCTAGGCCTTGATCGATGAACGAGTGAAGACCCTCTTTCGGTATCCACACCTTTGAATGAATCCAAGAACAATTTCTTGAAGATTGCTAGATCTTTAAACCTTGGAAGAATATTGAGAATATGTTTGTGTATTTCTTTTGAGAATTTCGGCTAGCTATTTAGGGTTGACAGACGTTCATATTTATAGTACATTAGTATAGAATATGAATCCTAACCGAATTAGGAAAAGATTCTGTCAAACCGCCTCAGTGGCTTGTTGTGTCGCACGACCACACACAGCACATGGCCTATTGTGTCGCACGACCATACAAGGTCAGTGAGGAGTTTCTCAATCATTCTTCCAATGGTTTAATCAATTCATTCTAGTTGTGTGTGACCCAATAGGATTACATTATGTTGGCAATGAGTTCGATCGTATCGACCCTCATAAGACATAAGCGGACTCTAGCAAGCCATTATGTCTACCCAAATAATGTAACGTAAGAGTTCACGTTTCCAACGGTTCACTTCCATTTCTCCCTTTGTCTCACGATGTTATATTGAACACAAGTCATGGTCCTCGTCAACTTGTCTTTGTTCAATGCTTTCTCGATTCTTGAGTACAATGATAATTTCAATCATATTGGGGTACGGTCATACACTTCATCATTATCACTCATCGAGGGGCCCAAGCAAAACATCTCTCTTTCGAGGGACAAATTCCATCTTGACTTATCATCCTTCCCATCATGAATCCGATCATGCCAAAGATAGCCTTTATAGATATCGTGTTAAGATACCGCTTGACTAAAATCAAACATGACTTTCATCATATGTAAGGTCATGATAATCTCAGGTCTAGGGATTAAATGAAGTAACCTTATGAGATTTAATTATGACATTTGACCATGACATAAATCTCATGCGGGTCAAGTCCAGTCACTTGTTTCTCTAACAAGTACCCATAATTTCAATGTGCATCTCTATGCATATAATCATCGTATGATTATCCATTGACAATTATACTAATTATTCTCTTAATAATTAGGGACGGAGATTATTATAAAAAAATATACAAAACATATAATAATTGAATAATAAACATCTCTTATAATAATAAATAATGTCAACACATAAGTCTATTAATCATAGGCCTAGGGCATAACACTAACACAATCGAGGGGCATAGCCCCCAAATTGCGACTGCTGATACCGAGAGGCCAATCGATATAACGGATGCCGAGGAGACCGATCTCGTCCATTAGTCTTCGAGCTAGAAGAGGCCTCATTCTGGTTCTACTGAGGAGCCTCCTTCCAAACGGGCTGCCGATGATACTTCAACTCCTCCACTCCTTACCCCTCAAATGATCGAAACCTATTCTAAGGCCGAGGAGCTAGCTCGGAAACTTATCGCCACGCCCAAACCCCTAAGAAGCCTCAACTTACTTGCCAGGGAGGGCGCTCACGTTAGGCTGGGCCGATCACCGTCCAAAGGTCCAGCTGGACGAGGAGATTCTTGAGAAGTTACGGGACAAGCCTAGCAAGGAAAACATGGTCACGGAAAGGCCCGCCGATATCCGAGGTGATTATCTTGTATTTTACTTCTCGTACTTTTCACTTGTATTATTTCGACGTTGCTTTTTAATATTGCGGTTTGCTACTATTGCGGCCTACGAGAATATACACAACAAGGTCGTGGACAAGCAAATAGCCGAGCTTAAGGCCGGGTTGAGAAGGGGAGAGTCCGAGACGGCCGCACTCGCCGAGTTGTCAAGGCCGTGGATGCCGAGCCGGAGGCCGAGAAGGCGGCTAAGACCAAGGCCGAGGAAGAGAAGAAGATGGCCGAGGAGGGCCAAGGGGCAGGCCGAGGAAGCCCTCAGGCTGAAAGACGCTGAGATTGCTGAGCTGAGGAGGCTCAAAGCTGAGATCACGTAGAGAGCCGAGGGGCCGAGGTTAAATGCCTAGAACTCGAGGCCGCTATTCCGTCCAAGGAAGAGGAGGCTATTGCTCGTTTCAAGAATAGCTCGGCCTTTAAAGATGCCGTCAACGATAAAACATCCACTATGTTCTAGGACGGCTACCGCACTTGGCCCATCGGCTTATGATGGACACCTCACATGGCCTAGACTTAGCGGCCGTTGCTCGCCAGTATGCCAGACTGCATGATGAAGCGGCTCGGGCTCTTCACTACCTTGTCCCTTATTCTCGAATACAACTTGGAGGTGATTGCTCATGATGGATGCTCGGGAAGGCCGAGATGCTTGGGTTCCTGCGTCCGTCGATCCTGATAATCTCAACGCTTTAATCGAGAGGATTGAGGATGAGATGGAGGTGGACATTGAAGTGGAAAATTGCCGAGGAGCCCATTGACGAGGAGACTCAATTCAATGCTCAAACTGAGCAAGTCACCATCACCACTACCCTCGAGGCCGAACCGAATGCCGGTGCCGACGAACAGGCCTTCTTCTAGGAACCCCTCGAGGTAGAATCCTTAGAATTTTTTCTTTCGATGTAATAGAATAGGGTCATGTAATTTACTTCATGAATATTAATGAAATGTCCCTTTCTTCTAATTCATGTCGTTGACAACTTTTATGCTTTGACATTTGACTGTTGGCATGCTTATTTGTGGTTTTTGCAAAAGTACAAGCCTGATTTTTAGTGAAGCCGAGGGAGGGTTCCTCGTACTTCGCGCTCGATCTTTAAAACGAGGAGGCTAGCTTGGTTTTAGGAGTTGCGGCAATTTTTCCTATCCAAGCCATTAGGTCGAGGAAGGTTCCTCGGCCTTGACTGTAGGATGTTTTCTTCTTTGTCGTCTCCTTATGCCGAGGAAGATGACTCGTGCATAGGTTTTAGACGTGGGCAAGTCATTAGGCCGAGGAAGGTTCCATGGTCTTGACTGTTGGATTTTTCTTCTTTTTTTTATCTCCCTATGCCGAGGAAGATGACTCGTACATAGGTTTCGGATGGTCTTACTCGTAGTCGTTTGAGCCGAGGGGTTTTCTCGTCACGACGTTAGGCTTCCTTCTTTTTCATCTCCTTACACCGAGGAAGGTGACTCGTACGTAGGTTTTAGATGTTGGACAGCTTAGTCTGGTTATGCCGAGGTAGGCTAGACGTTTGGCTTGTCCTCTTGAAGAGTCGAGGATAGGATCCTCGTCTTCCAAATGTTGAGTTAGTAGTGGCAGCTGCCTTGCATGTCAAGAAGTAAATTTCATAAACCGAATTTGATTACACCGAACCGCAATCCTACCTTATTGAAGAAATAAAGATTAACAACTACTAATTTATTACATAAAAATAAACTAGAACTAGTGATAGTACTTCCTGAGGTTGTCGAAATGCCACTGATGCTTGAGCTCTTTCCCTCCTTAGTCTTTAATATGTAAGTCCCTTCTCGAATGACATGAGTTATGATATAGGGACCTTCCCAATTTTGGGAGAGCTTGTTCTCGCTCTACCTTCCGACCGCAGCTTCAATTTTTCTTGGCAACTCTATTGCTTTTCTCAATGCTAAGTCAAAGGATAAGCCCTTCAACGCTCATCTCCTTTCTCTTCTGCTTAAGGTAATTCTTGAAATCATTCCAAGAGGGAGGCAACTTTTCAATCATTGCAGCCACTTGAAAACTTTCACTTAACATCATACCTCTGCATATATCTCGTGCAAAATCATTTGAAACTCATCCACTAGAGACTTCACAGTTTTTTAGTACACCATCTTAAAATCAAGGAAATGGGCAACAATGAACTTCTTTGTTCCTGCATCCTCAATTTTATACTTATGGTCCAAGGACTCCCACAATTCCTTAGCATTCCTCTTCTCTCTAAACACATTATAGAGATCATCAGACAGTCCATTAAAAACATAGTTCTTACAAAGGAATTCCCCATGTTTCCACGTTTTAACCGCAACCAAGGTTGTTACATCGGTCTCATTTTCGGCCACATTTGGCATATCTTCTTCCAGATACTTAGCCAAATTTATAGTGGTAAAATAGAAAAGCATCTTTTGCTGCCACCTCTTGAAGTCGTGGCCAACAAACTATTCTGTCTTTTCAGCATCGGGGGTTGAGATGTGAATAGTTTGACGATTAGTCACAACAGTAGTGCCTTGAGAACCATTTCCAATTTGGGTCGCAGTCACAGTTTCCTTTACAGTCACATTTTGTTCAGTAGTCATTTTTGAAACAGAAAACAATTTTATCGGTTCAATATTTCAAGAAACGTATCCCTTCTTAAGGGAGTAAGTCTTAATATTGTTAGCAAAATTACAATTAAAGGAGGAAATAAAATTACAAAAATTTAAATACAATTAAAATTGTAAAGCAACTGAATCGGCAGTAACAATCTTATTGTGCACGAGCCTTGATGAATCAGTCTCCTTAATACTTATTCGTTCCCTCACCGATAGTGCTTGAGGCTGCCTTGGATGTGAGTCTCCCAGGATATAACGTGCAGACCGAAGGTACTTTGCATCTAAAGTTTCCGGCGAATTGGCTGTGTGCCTAGATAGTATCACCAAGATGCATAAATACATGGAGACCAAGGAAAGAGATTGGTAACAATATACAGCAAGAGAGAGATCGAAGGTTGCTGGAAAGCTTGGTGTATTCAAATGGTTTATAATGGCTCCATTTTATAACCATAACTGGCCAAACTGAACAGTCATCATCATTTACGAAATTAACACCATTTTAATTTCGTATGACTATTACAAAAGGAAGAAATCAAATCATATACTCCCTCCGTCCCAATAAGAGCTTCCCATTTTGCCATTTTGGGTGTCCCGCTAATAGCTTCCACTTTCCCTTTTTGGACATCAAATATTAATATTTTAATGGTGGGACCCACACTATTAACACTAATACAACATCACTAACCCCTAACCCTAAAATAATTAATCCTTTCCCAAAACTAATTAATCTTTTCCCAAATTATTTTTCCAACAAATTCATTTACACAAACAAACTGATCTCTCTCCTCACTCTTACTCTCTCTCCTCACTATCTAGATCGTTCTTTACGAAGAACGAACCCTAATTCTTTCTCTCTCTATTTCTCTCTCTCGAATTCACTGGAAATCGGTTGATGTTTGTGGGATTTACGAATCCTAATCCTTCTCCTTTCCTCATGGAATACCTGATTTATCAACCAGAATGCCTACTCTCTTTCCTCACTACCTGAGATCGGTCTTGCTTGCCCTTTACTTGAACCACTAGTTCTTTCTCTCTCTATTTCTCTCTCTCGACCGTTTCACTCAGAAATTGGTTGATATTTTAGGGATATCATACATAATCCTTACGCTTTCTCTTCATGGAAACCGATTCATCAACCCAAGCATTCACGAACCCTAGTTCTTGCGAAAAAGGCGAATCGGTTTGCAAGGGAACCCATTTCTTCAAATTTCTTGGAGGAAAGAGAAGAAGATGCATAACATTTTTGGGGAAATTCTTACGAATCCACCCTCGAAGACCGTTCATTCATTTACTCGTTTTCCAACGAACCATTTGGTGGTCTCTCTCAAAGCGGCTTGGATGCCATCACGGATCGGAATAGTCCCCAAAGCTACACGCCCGAAAGGTAGAACACCCACGTAAAGGATTTGTTGACATGTTGGGTTTGGTGCAGGTCCGGCTTATACAATCTTTTGGCTTAAGAGAGCGGAGTTTATGTCTTCTTTGCTCATTCTTTGTGATTCTCGTGTTTGAAATGATGAATATGGCTTGTTTGGAGTACATTTTGGGAGTTGGGTGAAGTGTTATGTGTGAAATGATGAATATGGCTTCTTAACGGCTAATCTGTGATTGCTACCTTTAATTGCTCACATCAATGTAAATTTGTTGATATGAACTTTGTTTGCCTTGGTTTTGACCTAATGTGTCTTTGCGAAATTTGGTATTGTGTGCTTGAATTAAGTTTGAATTGGTGAGATGCATGTTGAACTTTGTTTCAGACATTGTCATTCTATGATGATTGAAACTGGTCAAGATTGCTTAACCGCATTCATTTCAATTACATCATGCCTTCAAACTTGTTTGACGACCACCGACCCAAGTTGTTCTATTTGATCTCTGAGTCAAGTCTGGGTTTGGCCGAGTAAGTTGCATCCACGACATCTTTGAATTTTTGGATATGGAGTTTGGAAATTTTGGATATGGGACTTGGCCAAGAAGTTGCTTGTTGATGGCTTGGAAATTTTAGCGAACTTGTTGATGGTACGCTTGTTGAATGGGTTTGCTCTGCTTCTTTGCTTGTTGGCTGTTTGTATTTTATTTTGGTTGCCTGTTTTTGGTCTCTTTGCTGGTTCCTTTGTAGTAAATGGCCAAATACCAATTTTTCCATCAAAGATAACATTGCCAAGCCAATCATAAATTGGCCTTGCTACGGCACAAAGAAACATCACTTTTGTGATGAATCTTTTGCTTTGGCACATGTCCTATGTGGCTCTTCTTCACCTTGACAAATGTTAATACCTTTCGGATGTTTTGGTTATGTAAAACCATTTCTCATCTAAGTGTATAACATTATGCATGGAATTAAAAACTACTTCATCTCTTAATGGATGAAATGTGATTGCTTCAAGGCTAAAAATCAGCCTTACTATTCTGTTTTCATATGTTAACTCGAGAGACCAAATTTTGAAGCAGCTTGATCACGGATTCCTCTTGGCAGCTTTCCATTCACCATAGATTGCAGCAAAAACTGACCCAAGTTGTTCATTTGTTCTTGAGTCAAGTTGGGTTTTGCCAGTAAGTTGCATCCTGACATCTTGAATTTTTGGATATGGAGTTTGAAAATTTTTGGAATAACCTGTTTGGCCAGTAAAGCTGCTTGTTGATGGCTTGGAAATTTTTGGATATGGGTTTTGCCCAGTAAAGGGCTGCTTGTTGATGATAGGCTGTTTGGAAATTTTTGGAAATTTTTGGATATGGGTTTGGCCGGCAAGTTTATTATACGCTAATTATGGAGGGAAATTTATTTGTAATTTTCACAAGGATTGTAATCCTTGTTTATGTAGAAAACTTTTTTTTTTTATGGAGGGAATAGTACGGCTTTTGGATTTCACAAGGATTGTAAATCCTTGACGATGGAAGTTATTTGAATTTTGGTGGGAAATTAGAATGGTGGGAAAATGAGGATTTAACTTCCTTAATCTTCATTAACAAATCCCTTTCCCATTATTTTATTCTCTTTTTATTCTCTCCTTGAATTTGCGTGCACAAAAAGTTTTGGGCACCTCTTATTGGGACGGAGGGGAGTATAAAGTTTGAGTGATCATTTACATTACAAATACATTCGCTGATAATGGGAATTTATTTACGATTCGAAGGAAAAAATAGCAAAAGGTGGGCTAGCGCGAGTTGGCCAATTTGGAACCACATTTATGTCCGCAAGCAAATGAGTTCGGTAAC